>QXTE01000096.1:3037509-3071489 GCA_003942145.1 Platysternon megacephalum
TTCCTATTAGCCCCCCCCCCCCCCTGTCCTGATTTTTCACACTTGCTGTCTGGTCCCCGTATTCCCCATTGACCGTGTGCAGGATGGGGGGGGGGCTCCCTGCAGATGCCACCCAGCTGCTGTCGGTGAAGCCAGCAGGACTTTGGGGAGCAGAGTTGGGGAGAGCTAGGCTGGGGGGGGGGGGGACAGGAATTCTCCTTCAAGGCAGCAGGGGGGGGGGCGGGTTGGTCCTAAAACACCCTGGACCATGTGGTCTCCCCCTGACTTGCTCAGCGCCTGGGCCCGCGTTGCAGTCAGGGCCCCGTCGGGACGTTGTGGTTCTGCTCCCATCCAGAGGGCTCAACGTGGGGAGAAGGGGAGGGGGAGAATCCCCAAAGGCCCAGGCAGCTGCAGGGATCTGTGATAAGGGAAAAACCCTGCAACTGAAATTCCCAGACTGATGCGGGCGCATGAAGAGTGACCTAATTTATGTCCTCCTAGGAACTGGGCGCCTGTGGCAGCGTAATTGGCGATTAGAGCCTAGTAAACAGCAGCGCCGTGTGTCAAAGACCTGCCTTGGGCTTCCCTGGGAGGCCGGGGCTGGTGATGCATTGGTACCAAAGCGCTCTGCGGCTTCCGTGACCTTAGTCTGGCGAGCCCAAGGTTAGCTGCACGGGAGCCTGGTGACGGGGTGGTATGAACGGGAAAGGGAGATGCAGCTAAACCAAAGAACTGGCGTTAAAGCCCCGACCAAGCCAGCCCCCGGCATGAATGGAAGGTTTCAAGCCCAAAAGAGTCCATTGATTCCAAGGGAGTCACGCCAGCGCCGAGCGTGACCGGTTATTTCTAGAAGGCCAGGTTTTGCTCCCATTTACACAAGGAGTGTAATCTGGAGTCACTTCCCTGGCACCAGGGGAGTGACTCCCGAATTGCAGTGGTGGAACTGACACTAGAATTTGGTCTTGTCTCGTGGGTTCTGCAGGGAGCTGTCAGCGGTGCTGTTGTGTCTGTTCTCACGGGGGGACTGAACCAGGACTCCTGGGTTCTATGCCCCCGCTCAGGGAAGGGAATGTTGTCGAGTGGTTAGAGCAGGGAGCAGTGAAAGTTGAGACGCCTGGATTCTGTTCTAGTCTCATGGTTAGAGCTGGGGGCTGGCAGTCAGGACTCCTGGGTTCTTTTCCTGTCTCAGCCACTCGCTTGTTCCGTGACCTTGGACAAAATCACTTCACCCCCCTGTGCCATGAGTAGAGTGGGGATAATATTTACCTACCTGCCAGGGGTGGGGGGGCAGTTGTCAGGTTTGCTACATTCAGGTTCGTAAAGCGCTTTGAGATCCTCGGTGGAGAAGCGCCAGAGATGGGCTCTGGATTATTAATCCCTGCTCGGTCCCCTGCATCAAGGATCTCTCCAAGGCCTGGACCAGGAGTGCTGCAAACCTCGCTGGCTGGCACATGATCCTGCCACGGGAGAAACAATTACATTACCCAGAAAGATGCGCTATTCATGAGGCTTTTGTGATGGAGCAGTGGGGCTTCCTGGGAGCTAGGGACTGGAGCACAGGCTCCTGCATCGAGCCAGGGTAGCTGACCCTGATCGCAGAGGGGACCGAGCCAGGCATGATGCAGCTGCAGACTCAGCACTGAGGGCAGCTGGGCTCTGGCAGGACTTTCCTGCACTAAGTTTCCGTCTCCTGCAGTGGGAGCTGGAAATGAACCTGGGAGGGGGCCGGCTTTGGATGTCCCATTGTACCAGAGAGGGAGCAGGGCCCAACCCCCAGAAGCAGACATGGTGCTGGCCTGGGGGGAAATGTAAGTCCCCGGGCCCCTCCCCAGCTGGGTGGTTGCAGGGGGCTCTGCCTTGCAGGGGTGGTGGTGGAGGTTTTGTTCATTCACTGCCAGAGAGTGGAGCTCTGCCCAGCCTGTGCAGCCAAAGCAGAAAGTCCGAATCACAGACAGCAGCAGCGCTAGTCCTGGGGACTCTCACCTCCCCATCACATACATGCTCCCATTCCACACGGGCCTGGGAGGCGTGTTCACATCCGGGCATGTACGTTCACATACACACTTAGCGTGTGTATCTGTATGCACGTGTACTGGCTTACACTAGTGTGTGTGCTGCCGGGTGCCTATCTGTGAACGCGTGTGTCAGCAATGCCTGTACATGTGAGTGTGCATGCGTGTGAGTGGCGTGTGCATCTGGATGAGTAGCACACACCCCTGCCTTCCCAGAGCAGTGCCGCCTGCCTGCCCGCCTGGAGCCCTTTGTTTCGCAGCCTGTCATCACAACTCTTGGAGCGAGGCTTTAATAATTCATGATCGGCAGGAGGATGAGCTCATCCCGCCTGGTGCGAGGAATCTGCTCCTTGGAATCGCAGCTTGGGCTCGGGGGGCTTCGTTTTGTGGGGCGGAGACCCCGGGACCCGTGCTGGCCTCAGGCATAAGCAGCGTGTGCTCGTGGCTTGGATCTCTGCAGCAGTGGGGCCCAGCACAGACTCTGCTGTGTGGGCTTGGGCCAACCCTCCTCCAGCAGTGAGACTGAAAGGGCAGGCAGCTCTAGCCCCAGGTCTGGCCCCAGGTCTGGCAGGAGATCGGGGTTCTGTTGGGCTTTGAGTGCGCTCACAGCACAGGGGCTTGGAGTCAGGACTCCTGGGTTCTCTTCCTGACGATAGGCGGGAACGTTGTCTGGTGGTTTCAGCAGCGGTGGGGAGTGAGACTCTGGACTTCTTTGTGCAGTTTCCAACTCTGCCCCTTGCTCGGTCCCTGTCCTGCTCCTGCCTCAGATTTCCCATCCGTAAAAGAGGGATGAGAATCCCCTCCCATTCAAAGCCACTCACGGGGAAAGTGCTGTGTACAGTCAAGGCAAAGCATCATCAGCCAGACAACTGGCAGCATCCATCCCGAGCAATGCCCCGGTTGCTGGTGTTTGCCTGTGAAGAAAGAGCCCTTGGGCATGACTTTATTCTCTCCCAGGTTTGCCGCGGGCAGGAGTTTATTTCTCCGTTTCCTAGAGGTGATGAACAGGGTCTCGTTAACAATCAAGATCTGGAAGAAGCTCAAGAAAACAAATGTACTTGGGATCCGGGCAAAGCTGAGAAGCGAGTTTCCTCCCGGCAGAGACGGGAAAGGGCTGCATTTGGAAGAGAAGCCGAGACACCAGAAATGAGACCGTTAGAAACAGAGAGAACCCGGCAGGGAGACGAAGCAGGGTGGGGACACGGAGCCGGAGATGTGGGGCTGTTTCTTTAACCATCAGGAGTTCTTTCATCTAACCTGCTCTCTCCTCTGGGACTTGGCTCTGGGCTGGTAAATCAATAAATGGCTAGTGTGGAAATGCTGGGAAAGCCCCCTGGGGCTGAAGCCTCTTTGCCAAGCAAACCTCTTCCATGTGGCTGGGAACATGGTGGAGGAGGATTCCCAGCTGCCGGAGCCTCCGCTCTGGGTGTAGCTTATTCATGAATTCCATCCCGTGGCTGGACTCAGCTCGCTTTAAAGCCGTGCCCATGTAGGGTGACCAGATGTCCCGATTTTATAGGGACAGTCACGATTTTTGAGTCTTTTTCTTATATAGGCTCCTATTACCCCCCACCCCGTCCCGATTTTTCACATTTGCTGTCTGGTCACCCTATGCCCATGTGAACACCCCACTATGCTGGCACTGCCTTAGCGGCTCCTTGCTTTGTCAGGGGGAGAGGGAGGCTTTGGGGACGGTCTGCCCTAGGGCAGGGGCTCAAAGCTCCCGCTGGGCTGGGTCAGCGCTGGAGTAGGAGGCTCCTGAGGCTGCTGCTGGTACCACCCCACTCGATGGCAGTAGGAGGGAGCCAATTCCAACATAGGCTAATTCCATCCTTCCACCCAAATCCCCAGGGTGGTGTTGACTGCATGCAGGAGCCGCCTTCACTTCCTGTCCTAAATTACTGAGTAGTGACTCTTTATAAGGCTCTGTGGATCCTTCAGGCTAAGTAGCGTGATGAGTGTAGTGCAGCGAGTTGAGTGGGAGGTGTGTGCACACCGCTGCCCTCTATTGGAGGGAACTAAATTGCTCATCCATGTGTCATAGGCCCTATACAGCTAACTGCGAGTGGTGAGTTTCCTTGAGCTCAAGGGGTAGGAGCTTGGGCTTTCAGAGCACAAAGATCAGAGTTCATGTTCAGTCGGTTATCATCACTGAGTTCCAGCAGGGAGCCCTTTGCTTCCGAACACTCCTGGGTGGTTGTTCCAGAACCTGGACTCTTAGGAATGCTTGGTCCCTGCTTCTCTTCGGGCATCCGACCCGGTGGTCCCCGAGCTCTCTGTGTCTGCGGCCCAGCGTCACCATCACGACAGGCTGTGATCACTCCGATCCCAGGGGCACGAGCTGCTCTGGAGCTGTGCTGCTGCCAACATAAGCAGCGTTTCTGGTGGCTGGAAAGGAAAGGGTCCTGCTCTCCCAGGCAGGGTGTGCTGCCCCCACCTCCTCTGGGAGCCCAGCTGGGTCCTCAGCCCCGTGCAGAGGCGTGAATTAGAGGGAGTCGGGCTGGGAGCTGTTTCCCAGGGCTGGGGGCAGTCAGATTCCAGCAATGGGGCGCGAAGCGGAAAGTCGGGTGGATTAGGAGGAGACCGACCGGGGGCTGGGCTCAGAGGCCAGGCCAGGCTCGGCAAGAGCCACATCTGCTGCGGGGAGGAACAAAGCAGAACGGCGTTTGTTGGGCAGGGTCCAGGGGAGGGACAGTCGCTCTCTTTATTGCACTGGAGCTTGGTGCTGGCGGATCGGCCCCTTGGAGACGAGAGGCCTCTGTTCCCGTGTCAGGTGCGGTACAGCCAAGCTTCCCGTACAGCACCCCCCACAACGGGCCCCCAAGGATCCCCCGCAGGGGGAACAGCTTCAGTCACCGTGGCCTGTCCAGTCCCGGCATCTCCCATCAGCAGCGAAAGCAGCCGTCACCGTGACTCCTACGTGGACGATGACCCAGTGCAGGGCCTGGGAGCCAAAGACGGGATCCAGCCCCTCAGACCCAGCTCTGTCACGCGCAGCCCGAGCCGCGGCCGCTAACTCCCGCCTTCAGGGGGGCTCTGCGGTCACGTGGCTTCCCCCTCCCACCGGAGAGAGGGCTGCGGAGCCCATGTCAAGAGCGCTGGAGGAAGGGTCAGCGCGCAGGCTGCCAGGTCGGAGAGAGCTGCGGGACCTGCAGCTGCCGCTTCTGGTCAGGGGAGCTGGGGAGGGGGCAAGAGAAACCCCCAGACACGAGGAAAGTGACGAGCAGCCTCGTTACTGCGCCTCGATCAGGTGCCTTAACGAACCAGACGGCTGCAATGATGTGGACACCAGACAGGCCGACATGTGAGTCACTGACATACAAGGGAACCCACGGTTTCATTATAACCCTGTCTGTGCACCAGCGGAGTCCCTGGCAGCTCACCAGGCAGAATTCCAGCACCGGGCTCCACTGCCAGCCAACCCCGAGCGCTGCTGGATGCAGGATTCTTCCTCGCTTCCTGCTCAGCTGCCACGTCCCACCCCAGAGGTGGCTGCATTTCCGCCCTGCAGATCACTTTGTCGCATGCAGGATCCCTCGGCACCAAAGACGGAGGATTTTATTCTGCTTAGCGTGGCCGTGGCTAACGCTCAGCCCTCATGCTCCAGGGTATAAACGGATTGCTGGCTGTGGCCAGGAAGAAATGTCTTCTGCAGTATCAGGCAACAGGGTGCATGGCGTGCACCAGCCAGTATTGACCAGCGTCAGAGCCAGAATGCTGGGCTTGATGCACCATGTGCTGTTCTGATGTGGCAGTTTCTTATGTTCCTCTGCTGGTCCGTAAACAAGGTATTTGCATGAACAAGGCAAGATGGGGGGTGGGGGGGGGGTGGGGGGGTGGAGTGCAGCCATCTACAATCGGGTGCTGGCGCTGCACCCCATTCTCTGCAGTCTCTCCTGGATGTCGGGACCAGAGGAATCCTCTGGGTTGTTTTTTTAGTATCACGCAGTTCCTCCAGACATCGCTCCCGAGTCAGGTCTGATCAGAGGAGCTGTCAGGCAGAGCCGCCGACACGAGCCCACGTCCCCCGTTCAGATGGCCTCTCGGCTCGAGATCCAAAGACTCCACTTCAAACAATGCTCTTTGTGACGTTCCCTGTGGTGGGGCCGGATCCTCAGCTGGTGTGAGGTAGCCTCTGGGAGTAACTCCGTTGGAGTCGCGTTGCTGCGCCCGCTGACAGCCACGGAGGAGCTGGCCTGCAATTTGTTACAACAAGAAAACTGATCAAGGAATTAAGAAGAATCCTTGTACTTTTCATCTCAAAGCGCTTTACAAAGGAGTATCATTTATCCCCATTTTGCAGATGGGGAAACCGAGGCACGGGAAGGGGACGTGATTTCCCACTGTCACCCATCAATTCCCAGGCCTGCCACTGGCTTGAGCCCATGCCCTTAGGCCAGTCCAGTGTTCTGTCCACTAGGCAACACTGTCTCCACTGCCATTCCTGCTCCTGCCCTCACTAGAAAAGGAGGCTCTTGTGTCCAGCAGCTCTCTGTCCTTTCAAACTACCCTGATTTCCATGACCTGCTCAATGAAGCACTCTGAGTCTGTCATGCGACATGGAATCACAGATGTTACACAGCTGTTGTTTGCATCTTTAGTTTACAAAAGCGTACAAACAGGCTTCCACCCAGCTTGAGTTCCAGCTTTGTCTCTCTTATTTACCAGAGGCGGCACCCTTGTCTGGAACTATATATTAACATGCAGTATATTACTCAGCTAATCTTACTAATCTACTGTATCGTTACAGGGTGAAAAAGTTTACAGACAATCATGGTGGAGTCTCCTGTCTGTAAAATGCACCCATTTGTCCAGTTATCAAACCTGTTGCAGGCTTTACCGTCATTCGCTGTCCCAAACTGTTGGGTAGCATTGCTGTGCAGCTGTTAAAGAGCTGCCACACGTTCCGCCTCAGAGGTGGCTGCATTTTAGCGACAGCAGGAAATGATCCCTGCCTCTAGTTTGCCAGGCACTGAGAGGGTGAGGGTCAGTACAAGGTTACACACCACTCCAGTCCCACTTAAACTCTGGGCTTAAATGGGACTTAAGTGGCCCATACAGGACTTGAAATGAAATGGCGGGTGGGGGGGGGGGGAAAGGTCATTGGAACAGACTCGCAGACACCTGCCGCAGAGCCTGAGATTAACCCCTGGCTCCCTGGGCCGGACAGCGTCCGGCTGGCTCAGAGGGATTGCCACTGGCACGTGCAGAGTTAAAGCAAGAGCGACAGCGGAGGGATGGGAGAGGTGCAGAAGGGTAGGTGGGTGCGAGGTGGGGTGGCAGGAGCCTTGCCCCTTCTGTCTGTGCAGTGCAGGGGGCAGTGCTAAGGGCTGGGGTAATCTGCAGCCCTGGAGAACTCCCCATCTTAAGGAGGCCAGGAGCAGGAAACCTCCCAGCCACCCTCCCCACAGCTTCCTGCCCCCCCTTGCTGCAGCTGTGCCCAGGAACCCTGGGCATCCACAATGCTGGGTTTGTGCTCTCCGCTGAGAGAGCCCTGATTTGTTCCGTGCCCACAGTGGCCAGCCAGCAGTGCCTGGGTGGGAGAAGGGCAGTCTCATGGCCAGGGCAGGCGGGGGGCTTTGGGGAAGTGTCTATGCCCAGCGGCGGCGCCTGGCCTGGAATGGACCCCGCGAGCCGGGGAAGCTGCCTCAGGAGCTGTGGCATTGGCCCAGAGTAGGCATTGGCCCAGAGCTGTGGCATTGGCCCAGTCATGGAGCATGCCCGCCCGCCCCGCCCAGGCTCCCAGCTCCATTGCACAAGCCAGCCACCAGCCCTGCCTCCAGTCTCCTGCCCCTCACAGGCCATAGGAACGGCCCCAAGAGCCTCAAGTCCAGCCGGCTCCAGCTCCTGCCAGATCAAGCCATGGGGCTGCCTAGCATCGGGTGTCTGCAGGATGTAGCTCTGGCCCTGTTCGGGTTCTGGCCATGCCAGGAGCTAGGGCCCTGCAGATGGGACAGACCTCAGGATTGTTCTGTGCATGTCTCAGGCCTCGATGCCTCTAGCTCAGGGGTCGGCACCTTTCCGAAGTGGTGTGCCGAGTCTTCATTTATTCACTCTGATTTAAGGTTTCGCTTGCCAGTCATACATTTTAATGTTTTTAGACGGTCTCTTTCTATAAGTCTATAATATAGAACTAAACTATTGTTATATGTAAAGTAAATAAGATTTTTAAAATGTTTAAGAAGCCTCATTTAAAATTAAATTAAAATGCAGCGCCCCCCGGACTGGTGGCCAGGACCCGGGCAGTGTGAGTGCCACTGAAAATCAGCTTGTGTGCCGCCTTCGGCACCCGTGCCATAGGTTGCCTACCCCTGATCTAGCTCATGTGGGGTCCCCACCCGCCCCTCGGGGAGATGACTGCGCAGGCTGACGGGCCGCTCGCTCCTAGGACATGGTGCCTGACCATCTGCCTCTCTTTCCCCTGCTCCCTTTCCCCCCACAGCCCCTCTCCCCCCATGGGGGTCAGTCCTCAGACACACGCCGGGAGCCCGTGGGAACCTCAGTGCCTAGACCCAGGGGTAAAGGGCAGCCAAACTGTTTGAACTGCTGGAGCGGAGGGGGTTGCGCAGAGTGCCATGGTGCCCGAGGGGTTAAACGAGGCCTTTGCCCACGCCCAGCCAGAACAGGGCATCCTTTCAGCAGCACTCACCAGACTGGAGAAGCCTCAGGCCTGTTCTCGCCCCCTCTCCCACCCACACGCGGGGCTGCAGCCCAGGGAACGGGGCAGTGACTGGAGGGCGAGGCGCTCAGCCCCTGAGAGGACAGTGGGAAGCTGTGCCTGGGGAGGAGGGAGGTAAAGGGTTAATGCTCCGGGGGCTGGTGCACCAGCCTCAGCTGAGTCACATGAAATGAGTTTGGTGGGTCTCAGCCTAGGTGCAGCACGGTTTGGCTCAGTCGGTGTTTGCTCAGGAGGGACCAAGGACTGGAATAGCAGGACTGAGGGGCGTCGCAGTGCTGGGGGTGGGGAGGGGCCGAGGTCTGGGATAGCAGGGGGGCTGCGGGTCAGGACTGAGGGGGGGCGCAGAGCTGGGGGTGGGGAGGGGCCGAGGGCTGGGATAGCAGGGGGGCTGCGGGTCAGGACTGGGGGGCGTCGCAGAGCGGGGGGTGGGGAGGCGCCGAGGTCTGGGATAGCAGGGGGGCTGCGGATCAGGACTGAGGGGCGTCGCAGAGCTGGGGGGGGGGAGGGGCCGAGGTCTGGGATAGCAGGGGGGCTGCGGGTCAGGACTGAGGGGCGTCGCAGAGCTGGGGGTGGGGAGGGGCCGAGGTCTGGGATAGCAGGGGGGCTGCGGGTCAGGGCTGAGGGGCGTCGCAGAGCTGGGGGAGGGGAGGGGCCGAGGTCTGGGATAGCAGGGGGGCTGCGGGTCAGGACTGAGGGGCATCGCAGAGCTGGGGGAGGGACTCGTCCCCCATTGTACCTGCTCTGCTTGGGTCCCACTGGTTTCTCTAAAAGCTTCACTCTCCCAAGCGCCGCGTCTCAGGGAGAGATCTGCTCCCAGGCCAGGGGCCTGTTGGATCACTTCCAGCGAGGGTCCCTGGGGGTGGGGGGCTGGGTCAGCTTGTGGGACAGTCCGTGCCTCCCAGGGAAGGTCACCCTGGCCACACGGCAATGAGGCAAGTGCCAAGGAATAGCGGGGTTCGGTGTCTGTGGGTGGATGGGGAACTGGGGAGGCAGCCGGGCCCGGATTCCCCTTGCCACAGGGCAGAGCCCAGGCAGGGCCCAGCCAGCCGCGGGTGGTCACCAGCCAAAGGCAGAAGAGACATGGCCAGGAGCCCCTGGGGCGGGGATCAGTCCATCTGTCTGCCCACATTAGGGGTGGAGCCCATTAGTGGGGTTCAGGCCTCAGCCTAGGCGGCCCCAGGCTCCTGGTTCAGGACAGGTTCTGGGAGCTGCCTGGCCCTGCTGCCCCATTAGCATTGGGGGTGGGAAGGGCGGGTGCTTCCTGTTCGCACCTGGGCCTGAGCCAGCCTCTCTGGCGATGCTCCCCACTGGGCCAGCAGGCACAGCCGGTTCCCCAGGGTGGGGCAGGCCCAGGGTCATTCCCCTCTCCCTGCCTGGTGCAGTGTGGGGCACGTTTGCCCAGACAGCACCTGCCTCCCCGGGAGCCCTGCTGCCACCCAGAGCACCCTGGGATGTGGAGTTGGGTGGGTCTGAGCCCAGATGCCCACCTCATCCCCTGGCACCAGCCAGCCCCTTCCCTGGCAGCCTCAGAGAGATGAATGGGCCTCAGCGACTGGCCTCCCCCGGGGCTGGGCCGGGCCTTGCCTGTGTGCGGCCCAGTGCCATGGGGCTGGGAGCGTTAGCAGCCGAAGGTGCCAGGGGAGGGGCAGGGCTTTGTGTCATCATTGCGGGGGGAGGGGTCACAGTTATAACCGCCCCTGGATTCCCCGGTGCCCCCCCCCCCCCATCTGTTCTGTGCTCCATGGCTTTAGGGGCGGGAGGGGGATTGAAGCATCGGGGCAGTTTGGGCCACCGGTCCCAGCAAGGGGCAGCTTCCCCTGCCCCAAAGAGCTCCTGGTCCACAGGCCTGATGCAGGATCGGGCCTTGGTGTGTGTCTGTAGTGCCCACCCCCAAGGGGCAGGGGTGGGGAGCTCCCCCTAGGGCCCCTCCGGGGAGCTCCGCTTTCTGGCTGCCGTGGCTGCGGTTTCGTGGCATTTAATTGCAGCGAGGACGGGCGTGGTGGGGATGCGAGGGGGGAGCCATCTGAAGGTGCAAGGGGCATGCAGCGTGCCCGAATATGGGGAGGGGGCTTGTGGATGCACACGTGTAGAAGGGCATGCAAGCCAGGGGCACCTTTGAGCGCAGAGCAGCCCAGCACAGGGCTCTGTATGCCAGGGCCGCTTCTCCCAGCCAGGCAGGGAGCCAAGGACGTCCTGCCTGCCCAAAGAGGGGGGCCCGGACCCCTACTCCAGGGGGAGCTGGTGGGGCAGAGCTGGGCAGGAGCCAGAGGCCTCGGAAGGCAGCAGGGGAGAATTAAGGGAGGGATTTTTGGCTTGTGCCGTCCAGCCGTCGTCCCCTTGCCAGGGCGGCTTAGAGCAGCACCCGAAGAAGCAGATTTGCCCCGAAGTCGGGGTTTCCTGGCTAAGCAAACGGGGAGATGAACAGGAAGAGCTGGAGGGAAGCGACCGGCTGGAAGGAAACCGGGACCGGCCCCCTGCTCCCATGGGGGCTGCGGCGTGGGGGCTGCCGCAGGTTTCCATGGAGACGGGTTGCTTTTTCTCCTGTCAGTTCCCCTATCTTCCCGGCTTCCCGAGCGAGTGTTTCCAGGCAGGGGCTGTGGCAGGCCCCCCGCTGCGGCTGAGGAGGGGGCGGCTCTGCCGTGGGCCCAGGCGCTGGGGAGGGACGTAGGTAAGAAGCTGGTGGGAGAAGCGTGGGGATGGGGGGTGGGAGAGGAGACACAGCTGGGCTGGGGGAGGGGGGTGTAGCATGGAGCTTTATGGCTGCAGCTGGCTGGGACGCTGGAGCGAGGGGGCAGTCTGGGAGATGGGGCTGTTTGACTGGGGGTGGGGCAGGATTTGCTGTTCTGCCACGTGCCCGGAGGGTGCCCGGCCCCAGGTCTGTTCCGTCCTCCCAGGGAGGCCTCTGGGCTGACCCTGGCTCGGGGGCACTCGCCGGCCCCTGATGAACACGGAGCGTTTGCCAGTCCAGCTCCTCTCTGGGCAGCTGCCAGGGAGCCCGGCCCAGCCACCAGGGGAGGAACCGAGGCCGGGCAGAGGCGAGCGTAGGACAGGCTGGCCAATGGCTGAGAGAGGGGGAAATCGTTCTCTGACTGTGCCAGGCTGACTGACACGGGGTGTCTCCGTCCAGCTGGCACGTAGGGGGGGCAGCTGCAGACGAGTGGAGAGGGGGCCATGAACTCACTGCCCCGCATGGTCCCTTCCAGCCACCCCCTGTGCTAGGCCCAGTCGGGGTCTGCAGGGAGCTCCCTTGCTGTGCTGCGTGGTCGGAGCTCTTCACCCCCGGAGCTGCGGGTTCCAGCCGCATGCATGCTCATCTGGGGAGAGGATCTGGCCAGTCTCTGCTGGTGCCGGATCAGCTGGCCAAGCTGCCAGCCCAGCGACCGGCCTGCCGGGAACGGGGACGTCATGCTGCAGCCTGCGCCAGCCCCGTTTCACAAAGCAGGGTTCCCAGCCGCCACCTGCCACCTCCGTCAGGAACAGCCGGGGAAACCCAGGAGAGTCTGGCCCGAGCTGCCTGCACAGGCGGATGGGAAGGGAAGAACCTGCCTTCCTGGGAGAGACCCCGTATCCCGCTGCAAAGGGCCGACCTGGTGGGGAGCAGAGATGGGATTTCAGCGGAGACCTTCGGGGGGTGCCCGCTCAATGGAAGGGGAATAAGTGGGAGCTGCCCCCTCCAGGGCTGGCTTTGATCCCCAGATAATCCCCTCCACCCAGCGCCAGCAGCTCTGGCTCATCCGTTCTGATGGAAGCGCCCCCGGCATGAGGCTTTGAAGAGACAGAACAGGTGGCCGCGAACAGGGAAAGATGCAAGAGGAAACCCCTGGAGCCTGCTGACTCGGCCGTCTGGCGACGTTCTAGACAAGGGGCCACGTGTCACGTCTGGAGGAGACTGAGGAACCCGGCTGAGCTAGGGGAACGGGCAGAGGAGTCCGGCCCTGGCGAGCACAGGGCATTGCCCGTTGGCAGGAATCCTCGGAGCCACGCTGATGCCTCGCTGGGTTCTGCACTGGCTGCAGCTGCTTGGCAAAGAGACCTGGGTGTTGCTGGGGATGGCTTAATGGAGACCGCAGCTCAGTGCACGAGGAACGGGACAGGAGAATGTGATCATGTCATTATACAACCTCCCCCGCCATCACTGGAGTCCCCTGACCCGGACAGCTGGTCCCGCCATCTCCGAAAGAGCAGAACAGAAGTGTGTGTGTGGGGGGGGGGGGGGGGGGGGGGGGGGGGGGGGGGGGGGGGGGCGGAGACAGGAGACAAGAATGTCTATTAGGTATTTGTATTGTGGTAGGGCCTAGGAACCCCAGTCACGGAGCAGGCGCTAGGCGCTGTACAACCCAGAACCAAGAGACAGCCCTGCCTCTGCCTGGAGCGACTCCTACAATGGCACTGTTTAGAGAGGAGGCGGCTACGCAGGGACAGGATGAAGACAAACCATAGGCATCTGGCTTACTTCTCCCCATCAGGGCACAGCCATGCCTCAGTTTCCCTTCTCTGGCCTCCAGTTGCCCTCTGAAGACAGTGCCACTCTTTGGCCTAGACTGATCCGGGGGCTGGTGATCCATGTGCGAGAGTCCCCGTGTGTCTTTGTGTGAGGATGGCTCTGGTTGGGTTTGGGGGGACCTGGTGCACGTGTGTGTGTGTGTGGGGTGTATCTTGGGCATGTGTTGTGTAAGGTGTCGAGGGGGTAAGTGTGTGTTTTGTGTGTATCACGCATGTCATGCCTGTGTCATGATTTGTGTGCATGCTGTGTTGTATCTTGGGGTGTTGTGCTGTGGATTATGTGCCAGCCCTCAGCCCTGGCCAGCTGCCGGCAGCTCGTGCCCACCCCTGGCATGGCCCCCTCTTTGCTTTGACAAGCCAGGGCTCCCGGCCTCTGGCCTCCCAGCCACAGCTCGGTCTGCCCCCACCCCGTCGTCCCCTCCTCCTGGGACCGCCTCCTCCTTCCCCCATCCCCTGGAGGGATCAATGTCCCCTGCATCTATTTCCAGCCCAGCTCCTTCCCTGCCGCGCCCTGACCCCCTGGTTCTGGCTCCCTTGGCAGACAAGCTTTTCGGGAAGCGGCTGCTCCAGGCCGGGCGCTACATCATGTCCCACAAATCCTGGATGAAGACGGTGCCCACCGAGAACTGCGACGTGCTGATGACCTTCGCCGGTAAGGGGCCGCTCAGCAACACGCGCCGGGAGCGCTCTGCCCGCCCCTGGAAGGCAGCCACCTCTGGGGTGGGACGTGGCAGCTGTTCGGCGCAGCGCAACGGTGTCACGACAGGACGAGGCACAGGCGGTTGCGTCCAGTGGACGCTGCACGAAGGAGGCAGCATGGGATGATCTCCGCTGGGATAAGGGAGGATGCCTGGGCTAACACCCTAGCACTTGGGGAGAACGCCGGGGGCGGGGGGTTAGGGATCCCAAATGCTCAGCTTTCAGCTCATTGGACAGAGATTGCTCCCTGCAGCACAGCGCCCCCTACTGCCGCGCTGAGGCATTGGGGTCAGCACCGACTGTGCAGGGGGAGCGCCCCCACCCTGCTCCCTGCAGCACAGCGCCCCCTACTGCCCCGCTGAGGCATTGGGGTCAGCACCGACTGTGCAGGGGGAGCGCCCCCACCCTGCTCCCTGCAGCACAGCGCCCCCTACTGCCCCGCTGAGGCATTGGGGTCAGCACCGACTGTGCAGGGGGAGCGCCCCCACCCTGCTCCCTGCAGCACAGCGCCCCCTACTGCCCCGCTGAGGCATTGGGGTCAGCACCGACTGTGCAGGGGGAGCGCCCCCACCCTGCTCCCTGCAGCACAGCGCCCCCTACTGCCCCGCTGAGGCATTGGGGTCAGCACCGACTGTGCAGGGGGAGCGCCCCCACCCTGCTCCCTGCAGCACTGGGCCCCCTACTGCCCCGCTGAGGCATTGGGGTCAGCACCGACTGTGCAGGGGGAGCGCCCCCACCCTGCTCCCTGCAGCACAGCGCCCCCTACTGCCCCGCTGAGGCATTGGGGTCAGCACCGACTGTGCAGGGGGAGCGCCCCCACCCTGCTCCCTGCAGCACTGGGCCCCCTACTGCCCCGCTGAGGCATTGGGGTCAGCACCGACTGTGCAGGGGGAGCGCCCCCACCCTGCTCCCTGCAGCACTGGTAGCCGACCCTTCCAAGCCTTGGCCCATAAGAGCCTTTTGGCCCAATCCTGGTGTCCAGAAGTGGAATAGCTTGTGGGGGGGCGGGGGGGGCTGCAGGTCATGACTGAGGGGCGTTGGGAGAGCTGGGGCAGGGCGGGAACAGCAGAGTTGGGGTCAGCAGACAGGGCCGGCTCCAGGCACCAGCTGACCAAGCAGGTGCTTGGGGCGGCCCCTCGGGAGAGGGGCGGCACGTCCAGCGATTCGGCGGCAATTCGGCGGAGGGTCCCTCACTCCCGCTCGGAGCGAAGGACCTCCCACCGAATTGCCGCTGCAGATCGCGATCGCGGCTTCTTTTTTTTTTTTTTTTTTTTTGCTGCCTGGGGCAGCAAAAACCCTGGAGCCGGCGCTGTCAGCAGAGCTGGGCCAGGGCAGGCCCCTGACTGCTCCCCCCCAGGCTCTCACTTGGAATCAGCGTCTGCACTCCCACGAGCCTTGCACGAAATCCCCAGAGCCCACAAGGCAGGACGTTGCGGGCGGGGGGGGGGTGCCCGCTCCCTGCCCGAGCGGCTGCCCAGCTGCGTCCTCCCCGCTCCTCTTCCCTCAGACACGACGGACGACCACACGCTGCTCTGGCTGCTGAACCACATCCGGCTGGGCATCCCCGAGCTCATCATCCAGATCCGGCACCACCGGCACACCAAGGTGTGTGCCTTCTTCGTCACCGCCACCTACGAGAGGTAGGTCGCGCCCCCGCCCGCGCTGGGGTCTCTCTTTGGCTCGCTCCCACCCCGTCGTCTCTGGGGAGGGCTGGAGGCGTGTGGGTTCGTCCCGCGCCCTGCTCCACAGTCACCCAACCCTCACGGCTACCCCCCCCCCCATCTCTCTCCGGGGCAGCTTGCTGCGTGGGGCGGACGAGATCGGGCTGCGGAAGCCGGTGAAGGCCGAGTTCGGGGGGGGCACGCGCAGCTTCTCCTGCGAGGAGGATTATATCTACGAGAACATCGAGAACGAGCTCTTCTTCTTTACCTCCCAGGTGGGCACTGCTGGGCCAGCCCCGGGTCTCTGGGATTGGGGGGGGGGGCACCCTGGCACTGCAGTGGGGTCGGGCCTCCCCCCTGGCAGCTCTTCTCGCCTGCAGGGCCGGCACGGGCGCCGTGGGGTAGCAGCGGGATTGGGATTCCACTGGGGAGGGTGGCTTTGGAGCTAATGTCCTGGGCCTCTGCTGGGAGTACTGGTTCCCCTATCGGGCGATGCTGTTGGAAGAGATGTGGGGGGATGGTGGTAAAGCAGGGGTCCTTTCGTGCTGCGCGCCGTCCCTGGGGCTCACTGCTGGCTCTCCCTGTCCGGCCGCAGGAACGGCAGAACATCATCAGGTACTGGCTGGAGAACCTGCGAGCCCAGCACGGGGAATCCCTGCACAACATCCAGTTCCTGGAGGGGCAGCCTGTCAGTGAGTGCGGCGCCCGGCCCGCGGGAGGGAACCGATCGGAGCCCACTGCCCCCTCGCGGCCCTGCCCAACTCCATCGCGAGCCGGGCTTCGAACGGACTGGCCCAGGGAGATGAATAGCCAGCTGCTCTGGCGCCAGCTGAAAATAACTGGGCCGTCTCGTCTGGCCCATTTCCAAACAGGCTGGGGTGGTGGTGTGTGTGCATGCGTGTGCATGTATATGAACATGCGTGTGTGCATGATTGTGTACGTGTGTGTGTGTCACATGGGCCCCTGGGCCATGGCCTGACCACTTTGGGCTGGGCCAAACCTGAGTGGTGCTGTGACCCTGGGCACCAGGTCACAATGCCGCTCACTCAGATTTTGAGCGGGTGGGGGTAGGGGCTCATGTGGCACTGGGGTCAGGCTTCTGGGGAAGGGCGGGGGGCGCCTGAGAAGTCAGAGGAGGTTCAGGTGGGGGGAATCTATGCCCCCCCTTTAAATGATGTTTGGCAGCCCGTGTGTGCATGCGTGTGTGTGTGTGCATGCGTGTGTGTGTGTGTGTGCGTGTGGCAGTGGGAGCCTCAGAGCCGTGGGGAGATGGGAGCTGCTTATCCTGCGGGGACTGTCAGTGACTTTTGCAAGCACTAAAGCATCCCCCGGCACCTGTCCCCAGCTCGCAGCCCCGGCTGGAGCCCGGGGGAGGGAAAAGACCCCTGTGTCTTCCTGGGCAGGGCTGCACGGGTCGGGGAGGGGCTGGCCGAGCGCCTGGCCCCTCACTGCTCTCCCTCCTCACGCAGTCCCCGAGCTGGTGGCCCGCGGCGTCATCCAGCAGGTGTTCCCCGTCCACGAGCAGAGAATCCTCAACCGGCTCATGAAGTCCTGGGTGCAGGCGATCTGCGAGGCCCAGCCCTTGGGTACGTACCTGCCACCCGCTGGAGAGCTCGGTTACCCCCCATGGGAGGGGCGGGTGCTGCAGCATCGCCAGGGTGATGCCACCACTGATTCCAGGGGGTCAGGAGAGGGTCTGAAAAGGGGGATTTCCACCCGGAGTTGCTAATAGCCAGTCCATACACGTGTCCCTCGCCGGACGTGTCCCTCGCCAGACATGCCCCAGCTGCACACGTGTCCCTCGCCGGACGTGCCCCAGTCCATACACGTGTCCCTCGCCGGACGTGTCCCTCGCCGGACGTGCCCCAGTCCATACACGTGTTCCTCGCCGGACGTGTCCCTCGCCGGACGTGCCCCAGCTGCGCACGTGTCCCTCACCAGACGTGCCCCAGTCCATACATGTGTTCCTTGCCGGACGTGCCCCAGTCCATACACGTGTCCCTCGCCGGACGTGTCCCTCGCCGGACGTGCCCCAGTCCATACACGTGTTCCTCGCCGGACGTGTCCCTCGCCGGACGTGCCCCAGTCCATACACGTGTTCCTCGCCAGACGTGTCCCTCGCCAGACGTGCCCCAGCTGCACACGTGTCCCTCGCCGGACGTGTCCCTCGCCGGACGTGCCCCAGTCCATACACCTGTTCCTCGCCGGACGTGTCCCTCGCCAGACATGCCCCAGCTGCACACGTGTCCCTCGCCAGACGTGTTCCTCGCCAGACGTGCCCCAGCTGCGCACGTGTCCCTCGCTGGACGTGTTCCTTGCCGGACGTGCCCCAGCTGCGCACGTGCCCCAGTCCATACACGTGTCCCTCGCTGGTGTGCCCCAGTCGTGCACGTGTCCCTCGCTGGTGTGCCCCATCCACGCACATGTCCCCAGACAAACACGAGAACCCAGACACTAAACGCAGCCACCCAGGCAGGTCGGTGGCCACTTTCCAGTGCCTGGATTCAGAGCCCGGCTCAAGGCACCGGAGCGTCTCCTGCCCCCGCTCCGTCCGGCCCCGCGTCCGTCCACGGGCCCCGACCTGGCTGCTGACTCCTGCTCTCCCCTCGGCAGACGAGATCTGCGATTACTTCGGGGTGAAGATTGCCATGTACTTCGCCTGGCTCGGCTTCTACACCTCGGCCATGGTGTACCCCGCCGTCTTTGGCTCCATCCTCTACACCTTCACCGAGAACGACCAGGTGAGGGTGCCGCGCCCGGAGACGGGCTGGGGGAGCCCTGGGAGATTGGGGGGGATCAGACAGTCAGGCTGGGAGCACTGCAGTGGGGCAGGGAACTGCGGTACTCGCTAGCGTCCCGTTGGGCTGACGCTCAGTGCTGCGTCCATCTCCCCCTAGCCTACAAGGTGGGTCATTTCATTATGGGAGTCAGGACTCCTGGGGTCTATTCTCAGCACTGGGATACGGGAGGGCAGTGGAGTCTAGTGGTTAGAGCAGTGGGGACTGGGTGTCAGGACTCCTGGGTTCGATTCCTGGCTCTGCTGCTCATTGCTTGTTATTTGTAACCCATCCCCACCCGCCCTTTGCCCCCATGTCTGTCCCTCCCAGACCAGCCGCGATATCTGCTGCGTGGTCTTTGCCATCTTCAACGTCATCTGGGCCACGCTCTTCCTGGAGGAGTGGAAGCAGCGGGGGGCCGAGTTCGCCTACAAGTGGGGGACCTTGGACACACCTGCCGAGTCCATTGAGGAGCCCCGGCCGCAGTTCAGAGTGAGTGACGGGGGTGGGCAGCCCAGGGTGACCTGAAAGCCCCTTTGCCTGAAGTGAAGTTACTCCGGATTGGCACCAGCCGTCCGCAGAGCCGAGCTCAGGCCCTCCGCACCAGCAGGGATCCCAGGCTCCAGTGGCGAAGGCTTCCCCATCAGCCAGCGCCCAGAGCTGCCGCCACATCCTCAGCTGGTGTGACCTGGGGCAGCTCCCTGGAAGCCCCCCAAGAGGGACCCCTTCACACCAGCTGGGGATCTGAGAGCTGGGCTCTGCTGCTGACGGGAGCCAGCGAGGGGCAGGGCCCCCATCCAGCTAGGCAGGAGGGCTCCAGGGCGTGGTGAGAGGAGACAGGAAGCTGTTAGCACGCCGGCATGTGTGTTCGTGCGCGTGTGTGCACACGCGGGTGCATGTGGCTGGGAGAGTTTTCCTGAGCGTGTCTGTGGACGTGCGCGACGTGTATCCACAGGAAGGTTTGTGCACGTGCGTGTGTAAGTTAAATCCCACTGCGCCTGGGAGGGAGACTCTGGGGCGCTCTGCACCTGAGCTTCCCCTTCCTCCCCGGCACAGGGGTCTCCCGGGAACTGTGAGGCAGATCCCCGGCTCGGTTGCTCCAAAATCCTGGCGGGATCTCCCCAGGTCGGGGGGGGGGGGGGGGGGGGGGGGGGGGGGGCGGGTGTCTGGCCCAGGGAGGGTCACAGGCTGCCATCTCCCCCTCCAGGGCATCAAGAGGATCAGCCCGGTGACCAACGTGGAGGAGTTCTACTACCCACCATGGAAACGCCTGCTCTTCCAGTGCCTGGTCAGCCTGCCCGTCTGCCTCATCTGCCTCTCCTTCGTCTTCCTCGTCATGCTGGGGTGCTTCGAGCTGCAGGTGGGTGACGCTCTCCCCGACCCAGCCCCGCTGGCCTCTGCCACGTGCCTCTCCTCCCGCCAGGAGCGGGCGCTAAATCCTCCACATTCCTGGGAGCAGCGCGGGGGCACCACGCACCCCTGGCTCCGTCACGATTCAGCCCGGCCTGTGTGCTGGTCTGCTCACCCCGGGGAAGTGGGGGCTGATGTTTGCTGAAAGGGGCAGGGCGTGGTGAGAGGAGACAGGAAGCTGTTAGCGCACACGCGTGTGCATGGGGCTGGGAGAGTTTTCCTGGGCCCGTGGGCGTGTCCGTGCGCGACGTGTGTCCGCAGGAAGGTTTGTGCACGTGCGTGTGTAAGTTAAATCCCACCGTGCCTGGGAGGGAGATTCTGGGGCGCTCTGCGCCTGAGCTTCCCCTTCCTCCCCGGCCGGCGTCGTGCCAGCCCCACGCCCTGCTGGCTCCGTGTCCCCTTCCTAGAGCACAGGTTGGGCAGCCATCTCAGCAGCTACTTACCACCCACCCTGGGGCTCCATCGGTGTCTCTGCGCCCTTCAGACTCCCCGGCCCCTGGGCTGACGTGGTCCCTGCCCCTCGTGTCCCCGCAGGAGTTTGTGCTGAGCATCAAGGAGCTGCCCCGGCTCATCCGCTTCCTGCCCAAGATCGCCTTGGCCCTCATCGTCACAGCCTGCGACGACGTCTACAGGAAGATCGCGTACTGGCTGAACGACATGGGTGCGTCATTGGGCGCCGGGGGGGCCTGGGGATTCTGGGATCAGTCTGCAGCATCCACGGCAACAGGGTTGGGACGTCAGCGCACTCCCAGCCTGCTCCGTCCCGCACGATCCGGCCGGCCTCTGCCGAGCTGGGGCAGGCCAGCCAGCAACCCCCAGGAAGGCCGTGACCCCATCCAAGCTCTGCTGACTCCAGTTTGGGAGAAGCATTGGGGTTCTGGGGACTTCTCCAAACCCGCGTCCTCTGGGGTCAAATCCCCGGGCCCAGCGGCTCCTAGCGGGAAGTCCCGTCCTGCTGCAGGAGCCGGGAGCCTGGCTGGGGCCATGTTGGTCATTTGCCGTCGTAACACGTCCACACTTGCAATCCGCTGCATGTCCAGGGCTTGGAGACGCTCCAGCTCGTCCCAGGAGCTAATCCGGCCTCGGGGATCCCAGTTCTCACCGGGGTCAGTGCTTGGGCCCAACGCAGCGCGGCTGGAGCCGGGCACTGAGAGTGCTGGTTACTCCTCCTCGGGGCCCTGACTCACCCTCCCCACCCCACCCCCTGGCCTGAGTCTCTCTGTTCTCGTTCCAGAAAACTACCGGCTGCAGAGTGCCTACGAGAAACACCTCATCATTAAAATCGTCCTGGTGAGCTAGAGCGGGGTTGCTGCCGAGGAGGGGAGGGTGCCCTTGCTGGGAGCAGCCGCAGTGGTGCAGGGTGGCTACCGCAAGGAGCCGATCAGCAGCCGCGGCCGCCGGGAGACCCAGGTGACCCAAGCTCCGTGCAGCGACCACGTCGCCCCCTGCTGGTTGGCAGCAGTGACCGTACCAGCCTGTGGCTTTCTGACAGCGAGGGGAGCTTCCCTTTAGCTCTGGCTGCACACACCCAGTTTGTCATGCGGAAGGGCCCCGGCTCAACCCCGGCTGCTGACCGCTGTCCCCCAGAATCCCAGCATGCCACGGAGACCCCTGCTGGGCACGACCACCCCGGAGGGTTAAGAACAAGCGGGGATTCTAGGGCCTGCTTGGGACCTCAAGCTGCCCCCAGGCCTGATGGGCATGAGTCAGATGGCGGGGGGGGGTGGGCCGGAGGCCCCGGAGCCCAGTCCTGAGGGGGGGTTGACTCGCTGCTTCACACTGACCCTCCCTCTTTCTCCCCGGCAGTTTCAGTTTGTAAATTCATACCTAAGTCTTTTCTACATTGGTTTCTACCTCAAAGACATGGAGCGGCTGAAGGAGGTAAGGGGTGTCTCCTCCCCGGGAGCCTGTGCTGGGCCCGGTGTGGGAGCCGGGGAGGGGACGGCGGGGTCCCTGCGGAGGTAAATCCAGCTGGGCTCTCAGCTCCGTCCCACAAGGGACCAACGCCTCCACTGCCCCCTCTGCTGGCACCCCCACAGCCCCCTGTTGCCTTCAGACCCACGGCGTCTCAAGTCGGGCCCCCAGAATCACTGCCCCCCTTAGGAAGAGAGGCCGAACCTTTCCATTGGCTCCTGCTCCCATCCGCATGCTGGGCCGTCCTAAGCCTTGCCTTGATTTGGGGTCTCAGTTGATTTCTCCTTTTCGTTCTCTCTCTCTCTCTGTGTTCGTCTGTCCCTTCCGCAGCTCCTGCTCATCTTCTCTCTCTCCCAAAGCCTCGTGCGTCAGCTCAGAGACGCTCTCCTTCCCTTCATCACCCTTCAGCTCCACCTCTTTCTCATCTCCTTTAAGGGCCTCCTGCGCTTTGGCTGGAGCCTGGCAGTATCCAAAGTAGGAGGGGTGGCGGGCGGGGGCAGGCTGTGCATGCCACCCACTGGCAGATTCATCCCACACCATGGACAGTTCGGCCGCGTGGGTCAGCCCAGCTGGCTGGCCAGTCTGACCCGCCGCCCAGGGGAATAGCCACGGAACCGTTCCGGTCTCACTGGGCGCAGGGGAGCCTTTGAAAGCAAAGGAGCAATAACACGGGGCTGGGGGGGTGAGATCCAGGCCTTTCTCTAGGGGGCACCAGCTCTGGCCCCGGGGCGGGGGGACTGGCTGGCTCAAGGGGGCAGGAAATGGGACATGGGGCCTTTCACTCTTAGGGCAGTTGGTTGCAGGTGACAGGGAAGGAGGCTCCGTGTCTTTTGCCTCAAGGGTCCCAGTTCTAATTACATGCACCGGCAGCAGACTGAAATTTGCCGTCCTGTGCCGGCTGGTTGAGGGGTCTGGTGTGATGAGTTTGGCGCATCTCAGCGGCCAGCTGAAATTAACCCCTCCCCATCCCAGCAGCCTCAGCGGGGAGGCTGATCAAGACCGTACGATCAGCTGCCACCCTGTGGGCCCCTTTCACCCCAACTGTGGTGGGGTCGCTGAGCCCCGTGTGCACCCCCTGCTCGCCCCCCCACTCCCTCCCTTGCCCCCGGGGCGGGGTAAGCCTCTGTAAAGTGGCTGCTTGAGCCCAGCCTTGGGGCGGTGCCGGCGGGATGGAGACAGGCAGGGGAGCAGGTTCCCCAGATGTGACCCGCCTTCCCGGCGCGTCTGTCCCCTCCCCAGATGCTGGCCACGCTGCTCATCACCCGCCAGTTCCTGCAGAACATCAAGGAGGTCTCCCAGCCCCACCTCTACCGCAAGATCCAGCGGGGCGACCTGAGCCTGCAGAACATCCGTGACGTCTCCCACACCATCTTCCGCCTGCTGGCCCAGAGATACACGGCGCCCAGGCCGGGCCCCGATCCCCGGCCTGCAGAGCAGCCGGCCAGGCCGGGCCCCGAGCCCGAGGGGGCAGGCGAGGGGCCCCAGGGGGAGAAGTGCCTCAACGGGGGTTGTGGCGTCCCCGAGGAGGAGGAGGAGAAGCGGGAGTCGGACTCGGAGGATGAGAGCGTCCTGGACTGCGGGCTGAAGCTGAAGAGGGTGAGCTTCATCGAGCGAGCCGAGCGCCGGGGCCGGGAGCTGGGTGCCATGGAGGACGCCAGCTTCCTGGAGGAGGGCAGCCCCACCATGGTGGAGAAGGGCATGGACCCTGCTTCCGTCTTCGAGCTGGCCGAGGACGAGGAGGAGAGCGAGGGGCCCTCCGGCAGCCCCCTCCCAGAAGCCAAGGAGCTGGCGGTGACCCTGCGGGCCCGGCGGGGCCGGGTGGCCGAGAGCCAGGAGGAAGAGGAGGAGGAGGAGGGCAGGAAGCGGAACCGGGCTTCCTGGATTGACCCACCGGAGGAGAACTACTCTCCCCACCTCACCCAGGCCGAGGTGGAGAGCTGCATGAAGAAGTACGAGGTGAGGGGCTGCCGGGAGGGGGGAGTCCCGTGCGCTGGCCTCTCGCCCCGGGGTGGCTCCGTTCGAATCCTGCCTCAAGCAACAGGCGAGAGGAGTCTCAGTATTACCCAGAGTGCTCATGTCACAAAGCGCCCCTGGATCTGCCCTGCTTGGTGCTCTCAGAGCCGGGGCGGGGCAGGATTGAGGGGCACCGGCAGAGCTCGGGGTTGGTGGGGGGGGGGGCAGCCCAGGGCTGGAATTGCAGGGGGGACTGTGGGTCGGGATCATGGGGCATCAGGGACTCGCACCAGCGTGACTTGTCTCCCCCCAGGACACGTTCCAGGATTACCAGGAGATGTTCATCCAGTTTGGCTACGTGGTTCTCTTCTCCTCCGCCTTCCCCCTGGCCGCCCTGTGCGCCCTCATCAACAACATCATCGAGATCCGCAGCGACGGCTTCAAGCTGTGCACCGGCCTGCAGCGCCCCTTCGGCCAGAGGGTGGAGAGCATCGGGCAGTGGCAGGTAGGGAGCGGCTGGGCTGGGCTGGGGGCCAGGCCCCCATCCCAGCAGGGCAGCGAGAGCCCACGCATGGTGCTTTCGGTCCCAGGAGAGGCTGTAGAGGGGCGGGATCGTGGCCTGCTTTGTGCTGCCGGGGACTAGCCTGGCACAGGGGATCCCTGCAGGGCACAGAACTGGCACGGCCGGGCACCCAGTCCTGAGGATCTGTTACCCTCGGAAAGCAGGAGAGGAGCCAGGGTCTCTTCGATGCGGCAGGAGCCTCCTAGGCATCCTCCGCTTTCACCTCCCGAGTCTCCCTGGCTCTTTCCAACGGATACAGGACTGCACTTTCCTCAGCGCTGCGCTGTGCTCCACCCCAGAGGTGGCTGCTTGTCTCCGGCAGGAGAAACGACCATGTATTCTCTGTCAAGAGCCGTCTGGCAGGAAACACGAGTTACTGTTTGTTAAGGGTTCGGCACAGGCCTTGCCATCCCAGAGCGTCCCTCGGGGAAAATCCTGGCCTTGCAGCCTCTCCGCTTTGCTCTCTTCCTCAGGCCCCCGGTGTCTGGGGTGGCGACTTGACTCTCCAGATGGGTCGCTCTATGCTCTCGCCCCAAGCCAGGACCAAAAGACTCTTCAGCCCTGCTGGGCTCAGCCTTCAGTCCCGTTCTTCGCCAGCAGGCCCCAGTGGCAACGGCCTGTCCTACTGTCCAGCTGCTGGCTCCTGGGCTCCAATCATCCCCACCATCCAGGCCAGGTCTGCCCTCCCAGCCAGGGCCTTGTGCAGCCCAAGCCAGGCTCCCAGGCCCCGCCTCACCCCAAGTGCTGGACTGTCTTCCTCTTAAAGCCAACGCCCCCAGACAGGTGTAGTGGGGTGAGGCTCGTCGACCAGAGTTGGCTGGCCCCAGCCTGCTGGCCCTTAAAGGGGCAGGCTGCCCTGTTACGTCTGATTCTACCCAATGACAGGCAGATAGGGGGACGGCTCAGCCTATCCCATAGGGCTGGAGCAAAGAGGTGCTGAGTGGAATCAAAAAAGCCCCAATTGATGACGACTAAAAATGAGGAAGCACTTGTTCAACCTGTGGAACTCGCTGCCACAGGATGTTACTGGGACAAATACCTCCACAGGAGGAGAGAGTGCTGATTAAGGATTTCATTGGCAGTGGCACAAGCTGGGGAGCTCTCTATTGCCACATTCGGTGCAGGCCAGGGATCTCGCGCCTTCCCCTTCAGCATCCGCAGGGACCGCTCAAGACAATCTGCCACCCTCGGCCAAAGTTCAGTGCGTCTCCCACGTTGGCCTAGGGCCGCAGATTTGGCTCGGCCATTCCGCCATCGTAGGGGGAGGGATAGCTTGGTGGGTTGAGCATTGGCCTGCTAAACCCAGGGTTGTGAGTTCAATCCTTGAGGGGGCCATTTAGGGATCTGGGGCAAAAATCTGGCAGGGATTGGTCCTGCTTTGAGCAGGGGGTTGGACTAGATGACCTCCTGAGGTCCCTTCCAACCCTGATATTCTATGATCGTGACAGAGGGGCGGCCAGGCCAAATCTGAGTCAGTGGCGTTGTGACCTGGTACACAGGATCCCATGGCCACTCAGATTTGGCCCGGATGCCGCTCCAGGAGAGGGGCTTGGCGGGAGAGGCTGGGTTCCCAGCTCAGCGCAAGAGCCGGCCCGCAGGTTGCGGGTGTGAGTGGCGCGTCTCATCCCAGGGTGTTTGTCTTGCAGAAAGTGATGGAGGCCATGGGCGTCCTGGCCATCGTGGTGAACTGCTACCTGATCGGTCAGTGCGGGCAGCTGCAGCGGCTCTTCCCATGGCTCAGCCCGGAGGGAGCCATCATCTCCGTGGTGGTGCTGGAGGTACGGAAGTGCTAGCAGGGCTGAGGTTTGTTATTGTAGGGTCTCTGGTTAGAGCTGGAGCGGTGCATTTGCTTTGTTGTTGTAGGGTCTCTTGTTGGAGCTGGGACTGTGTATGCTGCTTTGTTATTGTCGGATCTGTCACTGGACCTGGAGCGGTGCATGTGCTTTGTTATCGTAGGGTCTCTCGTTGGAGCGGGGCTGCCGCTGTTTGCTTAGCACAGACCGGCACAGCATTTGCTTGCGGGGGGGGCAGCTCAGTAGGACTGCTCCGGGTTGGAATCAGAGGGCGAGGAAGCCAGGGGGCTGGTCAGATTTCGGGCTTCTAGCCCCATGCCGTTTCTAAAGTAGCCGTGCAGTGCCCTCTGCTGGCCCGGCCAAGACTCTCCCCACAGCTCTCTCCCTGTCTCCTCCCCACAGCACTTTGCCCTGCTCCTGAAGTACCTCATCCAGGTGGCCATCCCTGACATCCCGGCCTGGGTGGCGGAGGAGATGGCGAAGCTGGAGTATCAGCGCAGGGAGGCCTTCAAGGTGAGTCCGGATCCCAGGGGTCGAGCGTCCGCAGCTCACACACCCCAGCTGCCCCAGCTGGGCACGCAGCGCAAGCGTGGGA
Organism: Platysternon megacephalum; assembly: GCA_003942145.1. Lineage (NCBI taxonomy): Eukaryota > Metazoa > Chordata > Testudines > Platysternidae > Platysternon > Platysternon megacephalum. The sequence continues at coordinate 3,064,047 of QXTE01000096.1, forward strand.
GTGTCTCAGCCTAGACGTCATGTCCCCAACCCCTCCCCTGCCCCCTCGCTGGTCGTCTCAGCAGAGAGGCCAGGGGTGGGGTGGATCATGCACAGTCACTGGCCTGCCCTCTGGGTGCTGGCCCGGGGTGATGCACGTCAAGGAGCAGTGTGCGGGTTGCTCTCCCTGCCACGGCCCCTCTTCTGCAGAGTCACCCCTGCCGTGCTCACGTGCCCGGGGCTGGAGGCACCGAAACCCCAGGGGAGAGGCACTCGGAGCGGCGCCGTGACGAGCAGGAGGCTCCCCAAACCCCCTGACATCCCAGGCCCCTGCCACTAACCAGCTGCTCCCCCCCTTCCCCCAGAAACACGAGCGGCAGGCGCAGCACCACTACCAGCAGCAGCAGCGGCGCAAGCGGGAGGAGGAGGAGCGGCAGCGGCAAGCCGAGTACCACGCCCGCAAGGAGCGCGAGACCAGCCGGGACGAGGGGAAGCCCGAGGCTGCCGGGCAGGACCCCGGCCACGAGAAGAGCCAGGCCAAAATTAAAGGGGCCGGCGGCTCGTCCCACGGCTCTGAGAAGCCCAAGAAGCCCAGCTCCCTGCTGGCCACCAACAATGTCATGAAACTGAAGCAGATCATCCCGCTGCAGAGCAAGTTCCTGTCGGGGGGCGGCGCCGGGGCAGCCGGCACCGCCACGGCCCAGTCCCCGACCGGCAGCGAAAACAAACTGCCCGGCTTCCTGAGCTTCAAGTTCCTGAAGTCGCCGGAGACTAAGAGGGACGGGGGCACCGAGAAGGTCCAGTCGCCCACCAAACCGTTCAACCCGGGCAAACGGTTCAACTTCGGCAAGTCCGAGGGGGCCGGGGGAGGCGGGGCCAGCGGTAACGGCGCTGCCACCGCCCCCCCACCGCAGCGGCCCGGCCTGTCCTCCGAGGGTGGCGAGAAGCAGCCGCCCAGCAAAGCCCACCTCAACGGGCTGGTGGACGAGGGTGGCGTGGAGGAGGGTGAGCTCAGAGCCGAGGAGGAGAGCACAGGCCATAAACTCTAACCGGGGGGAGCGGGGGATGGCGGGCAAAGGAGCCCCGGATCCCGGGTCTGTTCTTCAAGCAGAATTAGGACGTGCCCAGCCTGGCGCGGGGCTCTTAGGACACCTGCACCCCCCTGCACCATCAGGAGAGTGGAGGTGGGTGCGGAACGTGAGCGGTGACCGTCCCATCCCCCGCAGCACGGGAAAGCAGAGCTCCGGGGCTGGGGCGCTTGGGCCTTGAGACAGGCAGCTTCTGCTCCCAGCTTTGGTGACGAGATCGGTGGCCTCAAGTCAGTGCCAAGAGGCAGTTCAGCATCCTCAGGAGAGGGGCAGGAGTGGAATCGGGGTGGGGGGTGGGCAACAAGGCAGGGTCGAGGGGCGTCGCCAGAGCCCAGGACTGGAAAACTAGCGGGGGGGGGGGGGGCTGCACGTTGGGGGGTGGAACTGCGTTGCAGGGGGGCCCATGACACAGAAGTCCAAGTGACTGGACAGAGCAGTGCCTGTTGAATATCGGGGGGGGATTGGGGCTGGAGTAGCAGGGGGCTGTGGGTTGGGAGTGAGGGGCATTGGTAGAGCTCCGGGGGTGCAGGGGGAAGTCAGGGCTAGGATAGCTGGGGGGACTGGGGGTCGTGCCTGAGGGGCAGCAGCAGGACCACAGGTGCATTTTCCCCCTTGAGCACGGGGGGGTTTTCCTCTCTGTCTCCTAGCTGAGCCGGGACCCGCTGGGGCCCTGTGCTCTGGGCACAAAGGGCTCGGGGGGTGGGCGGGGGGGGGGGGTATGGGTGCTGTATGTGCATGTTAACCAAACACTCCCTGTGGGAAATCTGCTCTAATGCAGCACCCAGAGCCAGGCACAGAAGCTGGCAGTGCAACCAGGGGAAGCCTGAGCTTAAAGCCGGAGGGGTGGGTCAGGCAGATGGGGCTGGGGAAGCAGAGGCAGCAGCAGCCCACAGCGGCCTTGCGCTCAGGAGCTCAGCTAGGGTGTGCTCAGAACTCCTTTCCCCTGCGTCCCAGGGTGAGTCAGGCTCCCAGGAAGGACTCTCCAAAGCTCCCTTGGCTCCTGCTGGGGCAATGCCCTCCTGCTGTGCCCCTGGCATCACCTGCGCGGGGAGAAGGGTATCCCCTTTCCTGCCACCTCTGTCCCCCTGACTGCAGGCGTTTGGCCTGGTGTTGCTACTGCAAACACACACCAGAAGGGGGCGCTCCCTGCCTGCATCCTCATGGGGCTCAGCCTTTGCTGCCACAGCTGCCCCAACCCCTGAATCTGACCCCCTGTGCTCAGGTCCTCCTCAACCCCTGCTACCCTGGCGCCAACGTCGCCATGACAGCCAGCTTGTGCGAAGGGTGGGCAAAGTGCCCAGCGCCCCAGGCAACAGCTGGCGATGGGCCAGATGAGCTAACGGGCCTTTCGCATCCCGAAAGTCCAGGGTGGCACGAACGGGGTTGGCACCACACCCGCCTGACTCAAGTGGCAGCCATCCATCAGCCGGGGGATGGGGATCTAGCTCATGGGACACCCTTGTCAAAGTCTCTAGTCCCTTTGGCCCAGCTGGGGATGGACAGCAAGGGAGCTCAGTGCTGCAAGATCAGGCCGGAGCCACCAGTCCCGTTGGGGCTGGCAAGGAGTCACGAGCATCCCAGCTGGGGGAGCACGGCGGGAGGAACAGAGTGGGTGAGCCCAGGTACGGCTGGAATGAGGGGGCTGGGGAGGCAGAGATCAGGAGGAAGGGGAGGTGGGTCACCACTGAATCACTCACCCCTGCGGTCTCACCAGGCGGCAGCTGGCAGAGTCCCATCTGCACTGGATGCAGAGGGGAAACTCGCCCCTATTCCATCTCACCGCCCCCAGAGCTGTCCTCCCAACTCTCCAGCCTCGGAATGATGTGATTTGTCCAGTGCAGGGACATCTTTCTGCTTGAAGAACAGACCGAGGGTGGGGCAGCGAATTTGAGCCACATAATTTCCATGCATGGTCGACATTTCTTGCACTAAAAAAAACCCCCAACCTAACAGACTCTATTCCGTTCTTCTTTAGACAGCTTAAAAGGCGGAGGCAGGATCTGGGAGCTGCTGCCTCCCCAGCATCTGCAAAATGTTGAGCTTTACGGTTTCCAGAACAAAGAGCGCCCTGTAGTTGTTTCTTCAGATTTCCATTGGCAGGGAAGAAGGGTATCCAGCCCTCAGTGACTTTGGAAGCACTGGGACGTTCCCCCCCCCCCCCCCCCCCAATAAGGAGCTTGCACATAAACGTCATGGCAGACTGGGGAAAGAATCCGCTCAAGGTGGGGGGCTCAGTGGGGTGGGGAAGGAATAATAACCAATGTTCTTAGCAACCAAATAATTGCAAGGTTTGTGGAATTCGGGGTGGGTGGGCGGGATTGTCTTCACTTCAGCAGCTGGGAAGTTTTTGCCATAGTTAGTTTATAGTTTTAGCTAGTGCTTTAACGACTGAAATCTCAGAGGGTGGCTACGAGCTCTGCAGATCATCCAGCGTTTCAGCAACACTAGGATTAGCAATCGAGCTTTCAGTCTACTAGGGCTAGTTCCTTACGTTGACAGGTCAGTGGCTGATACACTTCTCTGCTTGTGGCTGGCTTAGCTTTGCAATTTAGTTTCAGATGGGGACGGAGGAATCTTTGAATATTTACCATAGGGATGCTGTATGAGGAGGAAGGTGCTGGGGACTCGGCAGGGCAGGAAAGGAACTGCAAGGAGGCAGTGTCTATAGGACTATCACTCCAGGTGGTGGCAAGGGACAGCATCCACCAGGCTGAGTCTGGGGACTGATAGGCGGGTTTACTCTCAGATGTTTTGGATTAACTCTTTTTAAAGATGTCAGTGGTCCCTCGGCTGCTTTATCATAGGAAGGAGACAAGTCCAGAATCTCTAGAAGTGCTGTCCCTGCCCAATGCATGCCCACAGCAAGCTGTGTCCTCTGACGCGCAGAGCGTCTGGAACTAACGTTTCTGGAAGGGGACATGCCCACAACGTCCCGAGCAGAGAGATGGGGCTTGGCTGGCCCAATCTCTGACATCCAATCTTTAGCGTACAAGTGGGGGGTTTGAAAGCAGCCAGTCTCCCCAAGTAGAAGGGACCTGGAGTCCTCCAATGGCTTGTCTGCAGCTCCGTCTTCTGCGACTGGCCCAGTACTGTGACATTCCAGGCCTGGGGATACCAGGAGATATCTCCCAGGCCCGGAGTCTTAGGAAACTACAGTTTGGTTTTTTTTATTCTTCCTCCATAAAAAAATGGTGTTTTTGTCTTATAACCAAGCCATTCTGTAGCAGCAATAAAATAGGCCAAGGTGCGTTGAGGATCGAACCGGAGCCAGAGAGACATAACACAGGCTGGGGTGGTGAAAATTTTCCAGCTAGGGCTCAGCCCTCTCTCACCTTCCACTGTCTAATGGAGAAGGGAGAGAATCCGTGTGTAGAAAATACCTCTGTGCTACCAGCCACGAAGGATAGGCAGGGTGCGGAGGCAACAGCTGGTGAACCTGCGATGATTACGTGCCGTTACTCAGTTTGTTTGGTCGCATGGTGAATGGATGTTTAATGCAGCCGCATGGGGGCCTAGTGTTTCCTTAAATGCGTGTAACCCTGGTATCTCCTCTTTGCAAGATCAGACAGGGCCGGGTCATGCTGCTCGGAGCCACGAAAAGCCTTATGGACATAAAGGCTGGGGCAGTTAGCTGGAGAACAGGGAAGGGAATCCCCTCCAGTTACGTGCCTGGATTTCCCTTCCTCAGAGATCTGCCAAGAACCTTCTGATCTCTCCCCTGCCCTCTTCGCAGCCTTGATCATGGCCGTTCTCTTCTCGCTGAGATGGACTAGAAGGGGCCTCTCTTCTGGGGTGGTTACTATTGAGCAACTCAGCATCTCTCTCGCCCCCCCGGCTGTTGAGTGCACTGCTCTGTAGCATGTCAGCCCAGGGATTCGGGGCTGCTAGACTCCCTGGCATCGTATCAGCAGGATTGCCTGGGTCCCATGATAGATGGCAGGAGCTGGGACTGTCTCAAACCGTGGTGCTTTGGGGTGGGGGGTGGATACAGGGTCACCCGAAGAAAAACCGGGACAATCCCAGAAAGAGCAGGAAGGATGGGAACTCGGGATTCTAGGGGGCCAAGCGGCCGTGGTGACTGGGCATCAGAAATCCAGCGGGTGCTGGGAACAGTTGCTGTATCAACTCCTCCTGGCTGCCAGAGGTGAGGGCGGTACCTGCTCTGCAGACAGCAAGTTGGCCTCTCTACCTCCCCCCTTTCAGCTGCCATGGAGCAGCAACTAGAGAGCAGAGTGGTGGCAGCTGTAAGGTGGGGAGAGAGCACCCCCCCAACCTTACATTACCCCAGAGAACCTTCCAGGCACCCCAACTCCATCCCAGGGCTAAGGGTGGGATGGAGGAGGAACCTAAGAGGCCTTTTCCATCTGCCTCTGCTACACTCGTAGGAAACGCTTGTCACTAGCTTATTCCTCTGCTGCCAGCGGTGCTGATCCCATGCCAGCAGCTGGGCTTTGTGGCCCTACAGAAAACCTGGGCCCAAATCTTGCCCTGCCTTCCAACCTTTTTGACCCCACCAGGGCAGACTTTGACCCTAGTACTACTAAATTAAGGTCTGGATGGTACCAGAGGTGGCAAGGTTCCTCCCAACATTCAGTTTCTCCAATGACCATTACACCCCCCCAACATGATCACCTTTCCAGAGGGAGATCTTCTCCCCTTTGAGGGTCCCAAGGATTCTCCACCCCTCCAATTATTTTCCACTGCTTTATATGCCTCACCCTCCCAGGAGCTGAGAGCTAGGCAGGAACCCTTCCACGGCTGGAGGAGCTGCTGTGCAATGGCGCAAAGTCATTCCTCAACTTCTTGGCGCCACAGGCAGTCTGAGGAGGGAACCCCTACGTGGCTTTATGGTGTTCAAACATCATTTTAATTTGTTTTTATAAATGATCCACGTTCAGTTTGTCGAAGCCAACTCTTGTGTTTGTCATTGTTTAAATCACGCTGGTCTTAAAAGGAGCAAGCTCCTATTTATTATGTTCACATGGGAGTAACACTCCTGAAACGATATCCTACAAGCGTCACTTACCAGGCCCCCAGCCGTCCAGGGAATTTTTAAAACATGTTTATCTATAAACGTATTTATATGAGCATCTGGCTGTCTAGTGTCTTTCTTTTCCTGGGCAATTACTGTACAAAGAGGGAAAAGATTTTTTTTTTTGCTGTTTTATTTCTTTCGATTGAAATTTTAAAAAAATAAAGGGATTATTTATTTCTTTTTAATTTGTCATATTTTTGTAAAACCTGCAGAAATGCAATAAAAATATATTTCAACAAACGTGGGTATTGCCATCTGCTGAATCGACTGGACAGTTTGCAGGCTGCGTCGGCTCCGGGGAATCACTTCTCCCGGTTTCTGCTCCTATGCACTGTTTAGTGGATGTCTCCAGTGTCCCATTGGCTATCACCAATAGCTTCCGCCATGTGAGGATAATAAACACAGGATTAGTAGATGCAAGGGCAGAAGGGACCCTGGCGATCATCTCACCTGACCTGCACACCGCAGGCCATAGGTTTCCAGGTATGTGCCCATACGGGAGATGGGGAAAGGTGTGAGTGTCTGAGAGGTCGCTCGGTCTGCCCCAAGGATTTTCCTCAAGGGAGCCCAGCGAGGTTGCTTTCGTTTTGAGGGCGACTGGATTAAATGCAGGAGTGGGAGCCAGGATTTGTGGGTTCAGTCCCAGCACTGGGGGCAGGCAGCCCAGTGTGGGGTTAGAACAGAGAACTGGGAGTCAGGATTCCTGGGTTCTAGTCCCAGCTCTGCCAGTGACTCATGTAATGGCCTTGAGTGAGTCACTTCCACTCGCCCTGTCTCAGTTTCCCCAGCTGTAAAACTAGGGATAATAAGGAATTTTACAAGGCTCAGGGCCTGATTTTCCCCTCAGGAAGAGGCAAGATGTGGGACATGCTGTTCTGGGCCCCCCCCTTCCCTACTGATGTCAAACGCAGCAGGAACAAAGGGGAATAGGTGCCGGTGCCAGGGCAGCCATGGGCCTTGCTCCTATCCTGCCCCAAGCAGTGAGAACACAGGGCTAGAAGCCATAAGAACATAAGAACGGCCGTACCGGGTCAGACCAAAGGTCCATCTAGCCCAGTATCTGTCTACCGACAGTGGCCAATGCCAGGTGCCCCAGAGGGAGTGAACCTAACAGGCAATGATCAAGTGATCTCTCTCCTGCCGTCCATCTCCACCCTCTGACAAACAGAGGCAGGACTGCCAACCCCAGCGGTTCAAAAATCATGAGGCCAGCCCCCACAAAAACACAAGATTGCCTTAAAAATCATGAGATTTTAACATCACACACACTGGGTTCTGGTTATTTGCCTCCTGGTGACCAAGCCCTTTTTTTTTGGGGGGGGGGGGGGGGGGGGGGGGGGGG
>QXTE01000096.1:3071605-3094974 GCA_003942145.1 Platysternon megacephalum
ATCAGAGATCCTCCCCCCCACCCCCACAAACCCCCTGACTCCAGGAGCTAGGGCTTAAAGGGAAACACCAAATCACTCAGGAGTTGGCAACATTGACCTCTTTCCCCCACCCCCACTCTCATATACACAGCCTATTTGGGCCAGGGAAGGGGCTGCCCCCACCCTGGACTGACTCTGGAGGACACCCCCTGGGTGGGATGGACTGACCAGGCCCAGCCAGCTCCAGCTGGAGGGCTGCCAGCCCCTCAGCAGCAGGTCACCAGAGGCCTCAGGCCAGGCCCTCAGCGTGGCACAGAAAACACACAGCTCCATCCAACATAGCACTGGAGGCTCCAATCACCTCCTCCATGCACTCAGAGGGCATTCCCTCACCCCAAGGGCAGAGTGCAAAGGCCTCTGGGACCCATAGCTTGCCACGGCTGGCTATGGGCAGCACAAAAGACCGAGGGATGTGTAGTTCACTGGGGCAGGCAAAGCTGATACTTCGTGACCTCCAGCAGGTGGCTCAGTGATCCTGGGGGCAAGGTGGGGCAAATGTATCCCTTCACTTTTGCAGCCTTCGGTTTCACTTCCCCGTCTTTCCTCCCCTGCAGACGAAGCCACATTAACTGGGATGGTGTTGCAGAAGTTACAGGCTTGGGCATGGAAATGTGCCCCAGGGAAGAGGTTGCCTCCATCTATACCATGAAACAGTTAAATCCACAGTAGGCCCTGGACCCTAAGAGCTCTCTGCATCCTCCCTAAGAGTAGGAGGCGCCACCAGAGCCCCAAGGAATACAGGGACGATATCTACCTTGGCAATGTAAGTTGTTGTTCTACAGCCCACCAGCCCTGCTTGGGCTAGTGGGCCAGTGCAGCCGGCCACGAGCACCACCAGACAGTGGGGCAGACTGGGGTGAGCAACCATTGAGAAAGGCATGAAGTTATCCTGGTGACTATTCTATACCTTTCAAATAAATGAGTAAAACAGGGCTTCCTGCCTCTTCCATCTGAGAAGCAGGTTATAAAACTGCTATGAATATGCTTGGAGCAGAGAAGGGAATGCAGGACCATGTTTACTCAACAGACAAAAGGGGTAGGAGGAAGTCACAAGATATACTCTCAGTGCATGACTTGTACCTGTGAGATAAAGGGGTTAGCACACTGGTGATCTAGCATCAATTCCTCGATTGTCACTAATGAAAAATAAAGCATGAGCGGTCACCTTCTACAGCTGACAAGGAAAAACGTATCCGGGATGAAGGGCAGTTTCTGCCCTGCTCCAAGTGCCATTTCTAACTCTGAAGCAGGGCACTTGGAGCAGGGCAGACTAGAGAAGCTACTGCATGGCATTTCTAGGGGCCTTCACCCACCCACAAAGAAAAGTAATAATTAAAGCTGGGTGGAGAACAGAAATGCTCTTTCTGGAGGATTTGTAATTTGTTCTCGTTTTGATTGAAAATTGAAACAAATTTCAAAGTTCTCAGCAAAAAATGTACATAGAATTGTGTTTTACCATCAGAACGGCCATAGCAGGTCAGACCAATGGTCCAACAGCCTGTCTTCCAACCGTGGCCAAGGCCAGGTGCTTCCGAGGGAGTGAACAGAACAGTAACGAAGTGATCCAGCCCATCATCCACTCCCAGCTTCTGGCAAACAGAGGCAAAGACACCCAGAGCCTGGCCTTGCATCCCTGACCATCTAGGTTAATAGCTGTTGATGGATCTATCCTCTGCGAATGTATCTAATTCTTTTTTTTAAACTCAGTTATAGTTTTGACTTTCACAACATCCCCTGGCAACGAGCTCCACAGGTTGACTGCGTGTTGTGTGAAGTACTACTTCCTTTTCTTTTGGTTTTAAACCTATTAGTTTCATTGGGCAAGCCGTGGTTCTTGTGTTAGGTGAATAGGAAGTGTTCATTTACTCCTTCACTTTCTCCACACCAGTCATGATTTTATAGACCTCTGAAACCCCCCCCTTAGTCATCTCTTTTCCAAATTGAAGAGACCCAGTCTTTTAAATCTCACATGGAAGCTGTTCATACCCTTAATCATTCGTTTCCCTTCTCTGTACCTTTTCCAATTTGAATATATCTTTTTTGAGATGGGGCAACTAGAACTGCATGCAGGATTCAAAGTATGGGCGTAACATGGATTTATACAGTGGCATTATGATATTTACTAATGATTCCTAACATTGGTAGCTTTTTTTGATTGCTTTGTATCAACCTAAATGTTTTGTTTAGGCAAAAAACAAAACAAAAAATCCATTTGACTGTGTTTTATAATCTGTAATACAAAAAATTCAAAATGAGAAGTTGTTGCTATAAGAGATGTTTCATTCAGAAAATGTCAAAATGGAATGTTTCACTGTTGTCGAATTCTTTCTGCCTTTTTCCTCCAAAACAAATTTCCTGCAAAACTGACAATTGATTTTGATTGAACTGGGTTGTCCTATGGAAAATCTTCACTCAGTTTTTCCAAGCAGCTCGATCAGTAACAGTTCTGTTTTCCTTGTGTACCTATTATTCCGTGCACTCACACACGGTAAAGTTATGGGACAGGAATATAGCATTTTTTAAAAAAAATCAAGCCTGTAGTGACAGCTTGATTTGGGAGTCCACCAGTCACTCATGTACCAGTTTCTGCAGTCAGGCAGCAGTTGTCTCACCCTATTGAAGTAAAAATGGTAGAGGAGGAATGGGAAAGAAAAACATTGTAATCCTCTACTTTCTGCAAATTTATTATACACAGTATCAAACATGAAATAGTTTAAAAATAAATGCAAAATCCAACAGCTGTGACATTCAACTAGAACAGAATATTTACAGTCGCTCCATTACAGCAGCCCCTCTATCGCCACACAACTCCTCAGGAGAACACATTGCCTCCTGCCCCACAGACACAGTGTTTGCAAAAAGAGTAAGGGGGAAGAGGTTGAGTTGGAACGCAGCAGGTATTTCTTGTCCACAAGCAGAAAGACAGGTTGTAAGTAATACAGGCTCCAAGGGATACACTGTGTATTGCCAAAAAATCATCCTGGGATTTTGTATTCCAGACAGACTGTAACGGACGTAAAAGCAATTTGGGATGGCTAGAAAGATAAGGCCCAATCCCATACATTCAGCTGTTACATGCAACTGACCAAGGAGACTACGTAGATTAGTCTTAATAAAAAACCCAGTAAAGCCTTTTTAACTATACACATTGCACTAAGTCGTAAGAAACATGTATTTGGAAGTCCAGCCCAGCCGTATTGTGCACGGCGATGCAGTGCCGACAAGCACCACGGATCATTCCTTCAGATTGCATGGCAGTATTTTCCGTCACTTCTTCTTCTAAGTGCAGAATCAATATCCATTTTGTCAGGACTCTTCTGCAATCCAAGCCAGACAGCCATCGTCACAGAAAAAAAGCAGGTGGCTAGCAAGTGAAGTCGTTTACTCTGCCCTCCTCCTACAAGTATGCGTGTGTATTTAAATAACTAAATGGCCAATCTTTGCTAGTATCTTTATACACACATTACTCAGCAAAGCAAGGAAGAGTATTTGACTAGTTACACTGTTAGATCTCCCTCCACTTCCCAAAGGAAGAAAAGCACATTTAGATTTGTGTTATAAACAACCAACCACAAGATTACAGCACTGAGGCGCACTGGACAGCTACAGGGACCGGTTATCAATGTAGTATTCATAATATGGGAAGCAACAAGCTGGCCAGTGAAAAGTCATCACTATATACCCAGCAAGGGGATTTCGGTTCACGCTCAAAACTAAACTTTTTCACGGACGTAAGAGCCAACGCAGTAACCTCCCCACCACGCACCGCTCATTGTTAAGGCAGATTCATCCTCCCAAGATGGCGGCTATTCTAGTCTGGATGTTCATCTCTCACCACAGAATGCCAACTGAGTTGAAGTGTGTGCTTGTTTGGTAGAGGAGACAAAAAGATAGTGACACACGAAACTTCATTTGTACACAGGTGGCCTGAACAGCATTAGAACCCAGGACCTCAGGTGCAGGTTGACTCATGCCATTTGATTTACTCAACCACCCCACCTCTAGCAATTAATTTTTAGTTGAAAAAAGCAAAAGTTTTGACAACATGGCCCTTTTATCCCACCAGCTGATTAGCGACTCCCAGGTTTACACTGATAAAAGCTGAACTCAGTCATAAAAGGATAAGTCCACCAGGACTCCTCCAAAAAACATTAAGACCTTCAGTAGTAGTTTGCCCTTCTACAGAACCTAAGAATCATCACTGGAATTGCACCAGTTTGAATGAAAAGGCCAATCTGTACATATGATTAATCTTTTCACTCACCACATCCAGGCACAGGCAGGGGGCAGAGAAGCTTTGCTTTATATATAAAAAAAAAAAAATCTTAGTGCAGAACAAATGGGAAGGTTGGCATTTGTCCATTCCCACTTTTAAAGTCACAATTACAAAGTTGCTCTCCTGTACAGACCAAGTTCAGTCCTCTTTACACCCGAAGGAAATATTCATCCCAAACTTGTAACAAGAAAACTAGAATGAATAGAAAAGAAGTGTAAGTTCAACTCTAATATTGCTAGTGTGATGTTGAACTCCACTGAAGAAGCCACACACATCCATGAACACACAGCTCAGCAGTAATGCAGGAGACAGCTACAATGCTGCTGGCCTCTCAAATGAGAAATGTAGGCTGGTGGATGTAAAATGTGAGTAATCCAGGGAGCCAGTGGTATGGTTCTAACGAGCACATCCACTCTACATAAGCTTGCAATTGGCAGTAAGGAAGTCAAGTAGCCTACCTGCAAATGTGGCTTTGGTCCCACATTTCTCAGCAGGTTAGTGGTACTAAACAGTGCCCCAAATCAGATCAATCTTTAGATGAGATTCCATGACTAAATTCTCCACTACAAGGAGGACAAGCATACATCTGTGAACCAGCTGAATGGAGATTGCTGACTGCATTCAATATGGTATGAAGGATAGTCTGTGCTTGAGTAAACAAATGATGCAGTATCCTTTATTGGGCATGTTTATCAACCTAATCCTCACCCCCCACCCCCTCCAACCCAAATACACCTGGCCCCCTAAAAACAAAAAATCTCACACACTTTTTATACATCGGAAGTTATAACACACAAAAGTTACAGAAGACAATCACCAAGAATCCTTCCAGTCAAAGCCATAGTGTAGCATGACTTCCCTGCTGCCAGATGCCAGTCAATAAATCAGGGAAAGAAAAGGCCATTATATAAAGTACAGTTGCAAAACTAAAAAGAAAAAAGCATATCTTTTAAACAGAAAAATAAAGTCACATTCGTGGTATAAACATACTAATGCTAGATGGTAAATGGCAGCTTTGCTTATGACCGAGGCCCATTTGTATGACCTGTTCACGATATACATCGTCAACTACTGCTTAGTCAGATCTATTTTCAAAAGGTATATTCTGAAATGAGCTCCTCTGAAGTAATCCTAGCTACTGCAGAAGCAGATTTAGGATTTTTCCAGCAAGCCCCCAAAATTCTGCCTCAACACAGGAAACAGTCCAAGTGTTAACAACTGAATTACTGTATAAGGCACAAGAGTCATGATGCCTGGAGAAAGAGACACCAGCCAACAAGAATCTGGGAGCTTCTAAACCCTGTAGCCCCCAAGAAAAGCAAACAAAAAGCAGTATTTCAATTCAGTAGGCTTAAACCACCCCCCAAGTGACAGACTGTACACAAGAGATTTCTTTGAACAATGCAAACAGCATACAGATTGGTACATAGGCCCTCATCCTCTCTGGAGCTCCAGACCATAGTAAACAGTGTTCAAAGAAGTACACGCCACTCTGCAGGGTCAGCCAGAACCACGCTCAGCACCTGGTTCTGAACATGCTTTCAGCTTGTATGGTTTGGTACTTAAGGCCCAATCTACACTACAGCTACAAGTGTTAGGGGACCAGCGGTTGTCACTGAACCTGGTTACAACACAGTTCCATTTTAGTAGTACTGGTGAATCTTCACCCTGCCCTCTAAGAGTACGTTTACCCTGCCCTCAGACACCCAAGGCTGGCCTATGCCAGCTGATGGGGCTTGTGGGGCTCAGGCTAAGGGGCTGTTTAATTGTGGTGTAGATGTTTGGGCTACAGCCTGAGCTCTATGAACCTCCTACCTCGCAGGGTCCTAGAGCCTGGGCTTCAGCAAATTAAACAGCCCCTTAGGCTAAGCCAGCTGAGAGTTATTCATTGCAGCGTAGACATCCCCTGCCTATGCTAAAGCCTCATGCCCTGTCTAGGCTGGGAAAATAGGTCAGAGTCTAGCCAAAGTTTTAAACAGACAGGGGAGTTGGTCGATTCTTCCTCACAAACACACCCCGTCCAGCAGGGTTTTCACAATGTTTCTGATCACCATTGTAAGTTGGTTTGTAACGGAGTATGGATTCAGTGCTCTTATGGGTAACGGCATTTGAAAACATTCTCAGACTAAGCCCCAGCCTGCCAGTTTTACTCAAAACAGATCATCCTCCCTCAGCAGTATTTGCAGTATTCCTTTGCATGTCCCTGTGTTTGCTCAAGGAAATGTCTTGAACACTGAACAATGTACACAGATAAAATAAAGCAACTGGCAAGTCTGAAGAGCCAACCACTGATACAAATAAATAGGGCCTTTGCAGAGCAGATGTGACCACTTATGACCACTGGAATGGAACATGTGCCAAGGTTTATTTATTTAAAAAAAATAAACAACTTCCCTTTCAAACTTCAATACCTTTTAAAGTTGATTAGGAGTCAGGGGAGGGGAAGAGAATAAAACCCCTTCAAACACTCCTCTGAAGTCAACATTTGATATCTGGAGTTAGTTTAAGACATCTTTGGTTTTGCCTTGTCAGTCACTAATCTTGTGATAACACCCACTACACCCAGTCTTTGTTTAAAAAAAAAAACAAAAAAAAAAAAAGGCAATGGTTACCATTGAAATAGCTGAGATTTACCCATCACATCCAATCGCTCTGAGGGATTACTAAACAGAGAGACGGCACAAACTTCAATGCTATCCAGTACAGGAGCAATCTGCCTTGCAGGGGAGAGCAGTTGCTTGCTAGGCTATTCCTAGGATTCAGCGTCCTCTACACTTCTCATTGAAATAAAGAGGGAAATATGTTCCTGCAGCTCCAATTTCTGCTAAAAGTCACACTATTCACTCCAAAAATTCTCTTCTGATCTTTTTGACAAGTTTCTAAAGTTTTATAAAAACTTTGTACAATATACATCAATACTAGAAACAATAAAAATACCACTATGCGGACATATACAAAATACCTGTTACGGGTCACTAAATCCCAGTCACTTTGTAACAGGATCATCAGAAAGTATTAGCGGAGCTTCATATTATACAAACTGAACACTGTTGGAGAAGTTCTGGATCTCTGTTTAATGTATGATTTGCCTAAGACACCAGACAATCAATTGGGTGGGAGGGTTTTCACATGCAACACAAACCCGATACACATGTATTAAACAGCAGTGGAAACATTTTGAATGCGTGGCAGCTTGAGGATGGCATTTTCAAGCCGTTAGCAGCATGGAAACTGGATGGTGAGGGAGGAGGCTTTCAGTTCAGATTAGATAACTCTGACCAGCTGAGCAAGACTATCAAAACTTTCAGTAAAATGCAACGATACCTGTTTGAGAGCATCAGAAATCCATGCTGCTTGTGTACAGCCAACATCAAAAGCAAAATGCAATAGTTTGATTGAAAGGACACTCAAGAATTTTTGTTTAAGTACAGTTTTTTTCCCCATTGCTTCAGACTTGCTCTCAGGAAACTAAAGGCAGCTATTTTTTTCTCTTTGCCAAAAATTTTTTTTCCCCAAAGAGTGTGAAATTAAACAAAAAAATCCTTATTTGTAAGATTTCAAAGGCTCCGCTACCAGCAAGGTCCCATTTACTGTAAAGGGAATAAAGATGGGGGTATAGAACAGGATGGAACTGCCAACTCTTTAATGGTACTTCACTTGCTGTAGCAGAGAGGTCAGCAAAGCTCCAAAGTCTCTATTAGTAAGGAATTAAACAGCATTTGACAAACAAGACTGGAACTCTCAAATGTAGCTAAAAAACACAGCATTGGTTAAACTTTTGTCATCAGCACTACACCCATTTCCTCCTTTGGTATCTTACAAACCTTTTAACATGCCCTTGAAGCTAACACAGCATTTTCTGTTTACTTCTTGCATTTCACACGACAGCATCTTTTTTGGCAGCACAGCTCTGGGTAAAGGAGTTCTGTTAAGTTGCAATTGCCAGTAGAACACAAAATTGTAAAACCATATTTTCGTCCTCACCAACACAGCTGGTGTTTTAACCTGATAATCTGGAGGGGCACTGCTGCAGCAAAATGGAGCTATTTTAAGGGCAAGTACAATTTTAGGTCTAAATAACTTAATGATCTTCACTGAAAAAGTGAGATGACTAATACTACAATCAGAGCTTGGCGCCTTGTACATACTTGTAAAACTGCAGCAGTAAATGAGGCTATGTCCTGCTCCTCACAAAGTCCTGTCTCATAAGATAGACTGTGCTGCTGATGGCTTTCACTCCCATCATGCTTTTATACTGAACAAGTTCTGTCCACTGGCCTGATTGGGACACAGTAGTGAAGGTGGCGGCATGAGTCCTGTCTTCACAAGTCTTTCATCTGAGTTTAACCACCATGATCAAACTCCCTACAGAACTAGGCTTACCCATGGTTTTCTAGAAAGAGGCTCACGTGGCTTCTGGACTCAGTTTGTTTAGAATTTGTGGATGAGCAGAGATGCTGGGAAAAGAGCAATGGAAGGCAACAATCTAGATTTCAACCTAAAAAACAACAGACTCCGCTTTTCACATCAAAAGCAGAATGGACAGTCAATAGTGAGAGACACACACCTTCAACCAACTATGCTGATTTCCTTTGACTCCACTTAGACATCTTGAGGGGTTTGTATTTGGCTCCTACTGAAGATAGTCAGCAAAGGGTTACAGGTGAGAGGCACCGAACTGTCATTGTCCAAATGAAAGAGGGTCTGTCTTTAACAGACTGTAGAAGCTCATTTTGTTCAGCTACTTTGCATCCAGAAGTCCTGGACTCAGCTCCAGTCATGCAATATATGATTTTTCAGATTCACTGGTTGAGAGAAAGGAAATAGCCAATCTAGAGGCCAAGCTGTACCCAATTTGATTCTCAAATTTAACAAACAAGATTATAAGGTAGACCTACCAATTCCATTCCACCTGCTGCCATTTTAAAGACACTGTTGATCAAATACTCAGTAGGATAAAAGTATCCTTTTTTATTCCAATGGAGAAGTTGCACATACCAGTCCATTCAAGACCAAAAGGCTGTTAAAATGTAAGAACAACCAAAGCAACACACCAGTCACTTGAATTCTCCATGATCATTGATGCGTGTGATAACATATGCTGCTGAACAAAAAACCCACAACTGTTCTATCAAGTTGACCAAGTTTGATAAGATCAGCATAGCCCTAAATGACTCCCAGGATTTCTTAGTACAGTGCTGATTTTAGGATCAACATTTCAGAGCGGATGAGGCCCCCACCAAATTACTGCTAGACTGGTTACAGCCAATACAGAGTTGACTACTGTAATATACCAGTGGGTATATGGATCAGAAAGCCTATACCACTGGAATTTGCATGCCGTAAATTCATGTCTCCTCTCCAGGCTTCCATGGCAAACTGGGTTAATTAAGCAACAGGTTTAACGAAATCTGGAAAAGTGATAATGTATGTTTTTTTTAAAAAGGATTAAAGTTACACTACATCATTTGCTGACTTGTTCCACCATCGATTGCTCCGTAAATTTTACAGCATAAATAAAAACTGGAGAAAAAATAAATACATTGGCTCCTATGAAGTCAGAAGTGGTTTGGGCTGCATAGTGGAGGGGGGAGGGGGGGAAAAAGGGGCGTGGAAATTTACACATTTTGAGACAAAACAGGAAGCGCCTGCAAAATAGTGTAGGAGAGAGCAAGAGTTTAAGTGTCCTCATTCATGTCCTGGCTGTCTGTCCGAGCAATTTTCCGTGGTGGTGCCGAATTCTCACCTTCTATTTCCACTTGCTCTTGATCTCTCTTCTTTGCTGCATTCTGATTGAAGCAAAGAGAAAGGTACGTCAATGAAGTCCTCCACAACATTCCACTCCAGAGACGGCTACATTTCCGTACTGAATGATACATCTTGCAAAAGTAGTTGGTAAAGGTCTTTGGGAGGTAAGATGCTGATGTAGATGAACTAGCAGATGCATCTTCTCATGAACACCAGAGTTCTGTCCAAAGCTGGACTATATTATATACTGAATTGTCCTTGTAAAATGCTCTCCTGCCCCAGCAGGGCTGCTAAAGGACAATCCTTTGTTCTTAGCTTCTTTTTATTCCAAGGATCTCAAGTGCTTTATAAACTTTAATAAGACCCTCTTTTTCTCCTGTTGCTCTGATTCAGTCTCGGAACTTCTCAAACCTCCCAACTGGCTTCCATCATCACTCTGAAGCACCTCATTATCAGCTTCAGACTCCTGACAACTCTGCTCCCATCTATGTTTCTCCTTTCAACTCCTCCTCCATCTCTATGCTTTGCCCAAACTTCTCTCAGTTGCTCCCTGTCTCTCCTTCACCCACTCCCAGCCTCCGACCTGCTTTCTTGCTGCTCTGTACCTCTGGAACAGCCTTCGTGTACTCCTCCCAAACACACACATTCTGAAGTTACATCTGCTCTGGGAAGCTTTGTGGCTATGACCATTCCTCACTGTGCGCGTCTTGTATTGTACCCACTTGTACCTGTAGAGCACAAACTCGGAGGCAGGGTGTGTGCTAGGAACTTTTTATAACACATGTACACGTGGCATGTACTATTAATATGACCCTGTGAGGTAAGCAAGATATATGATTTTACAGGTCAGTACGTGGAAATGATACATTCAAAGGCACCCAGTGAGTCAACAGCAGAGCCAGAAAAAGAACCCAGGAGTCGTGGCTCCCACTCTCCTGTACTATCAGTCTAATAAAAGACTATGGTCTCAAGTTTACCCCCCAAAAATCCTCATTTTACAGATGGAGAACTGAGGCACAAAGAGGCTAAGTGACTTGCCCAAGGTCATGCAGAAAGTCTGTGGCAAAATCAAACTGAGACCTCCCAATTCTAAGCTACTGCCTTAGTCATTGGACCATCTTTCCAGAATATGAAGAGTGAGAACAAAGTCTACCACGGATAGAAAATTTATCACAAGCACCTTCTGGTAGAATTGAGAAATCCAGGGTTGGCTCAGTCTTCCACTTAATTTAGTATCTATGTATTTTTCCATGACTAATTACAGGCATTGGTGGTCACACAGTAGAAGCAACCAAAACAAATTGCACTTTAAAACCAGATATGAAGTTTTATATTTAAAAATAGTCATACCTTTTTGTCCCATTGCTGATGTAGATAACGCAAAAGTATGTTTGTCTTTTCTGTTACTATGACTGTTGAAGAAAGAAAACACACTCTGAAGGCATTTCTAAGAGATAACATTTAAAACATACTACAGTGACCAAGACTTCATACAGGTAGTGAACCTTTTAAAAAGGAGTGACAGCATCACTGTCGTTTTACTTGTCCTTACAATCATTCAATAAGGATAGAGAAAAAGATGTGCAAAAGCGGACACAAAAGTTAAGCATCTGTACTCTTTCGAGCCACTTAAATCTGACATTTAAAAAAACAATTCTGTTTTGTGCTATCAAATGAGATTGAGTACATGCCAAATTTTTAATATTAAACAAAATAAAAGTTCTAGTACACTTGAAGCTTCAAACATAGAAGGAGCATACTTACTTTGTTCAGATGGATATTCCCTCGTGGGAAGATATACTGACGGTCTTCTGTTCTGTAGAAGTATTAGAATCGTTACAGTGCAGAGGAAAACATAAAAAAACACCAAATTTCCACATACAACTAAGGCTGCTGAACGATCTCAGTCCTGACGGCAAGTTCATCTCAACTGCAATGCTATAAAATTGTGGCAATGCAGCATACCAAAGTCTCACTGTACCATGCAGCTGCAAATTCTTTCACATGTAAAAAGAGGTCCATTTATCATATATGTGCCCCAGTCCCAATGTTAAACTAAGAATGTAAAAACATGGGAAGGGAATGCCACACAGCTTTGGCTCTGCTGATATTGCATTTTTCTGAAGTACATTAACTTCATGTCTCGGAAATCTCCCCTCCTGGGATTCCAATCTCAGACAAGCAGTTGTAGCTCATGATACCAGTAATAACTTATTTGAAGAGACCCAAGGCCCAGTTAGAGGCCATACGAAGCACCAGTGTCCTCTGCAACTCTGAGAGACTTCACTGCAAACAGATCATCTCCTGAGAGATTGAATTTAGATATAATACTCACCGATGCTTTACATACAGAGTCTGCATGAAATCTACTGAAGTTGCTTTTGTTGTAGACTGGTAATCCTTTCAAAAAATCTGCCTAAAATGACAGAAGACAGCTTTGGTTAAACAGTGAAGCAAGTAAAGAATAAAAATAATAGATGAGCAAAAAGATCAAGGGAGTTGGCACGTGTCAATAATGCGCTTTTTTTTTTTTTTAAACCATTTGGAAGTATGTTGACAGCTACGAGGTCAAATACCAAATATTCAGAATGAACATTGGTCTTCTTAAGACAAATCCTGCAGTCCTATGTGTACGTCTCATCTCTATTTCCCCAACCTAAGTGACTTATGAATCTCCAGTGAAAGGCTCTGTTGTAGCTACATCCATTTTGATGGAGAGGGCTTTTTTTAAAAAACAACAACAACAAAACTAGTTAAATGTAGATGTGCAGTAAGGTCTCATTTTTAAGACTAAGATAGTAAACTGGGGAAATCACTTCTTAAGAGGCATAATGACTGATTTAAAAGGGGGCAATTGTCGAGTTAATCATTTAAAGAAAATTAGTGCTCTTAGATAGGTTAGATTAAAACAAAACTTGAGCTATTTATATTTTTGCTATTTATGTTGCATACTCTTTTGTACCTCAGCTTGAACAATGAAAATAGATCAGACATTTTTACTTTTAAATACAAGCAGCTTTGATTTCTTGGCTCATATGCACTAGTACAATGCTATTACATTTGAGCTGCAAAGTTTCATTAAATTACAAAAAAAAAAAAAAAAAAAAAAAAAGCATTTATTTTGGTTTCACTTTGCTTAAGTTCTGGGCCAATTTTGACTTGACTGTATCTTTGAGTTTTACTTAGAGACAGACCTGTAACTGCGCAATGAAATACTGAATCACTGTGTACTCAGTAAAGCAAAGGGAATAAGTAGGAAAGAATTAATTTGCCCAACCTGTAGCAAGCAGCCATCTATCTAAAAGATCTCAACAGCCAAAACGCATCCTTAATGCCAACACTCTGAATTTGTTAAGGCCTGAAATGTGGGGGAACCTGACAGCAGAACTATTAACCTTCCACCTAATACATTATAGTTGTTCTACAAAGGGTGCTTACTCATTAAAATGAGCTGAGTTCTCAAACAAGATAGCAACACTGAGGCAACCCCCTAGAATATATGTAGTGTAAACCTGTCCGATGGAACTTACCAGTGCAACTCGATACACCAGGGGTCGGCAACCTTTCAGAAGTGGTGTGCCGAGTCTTCATTTATTCACTCTAATTTAAGGTTTCGCGTGCCAGTCATACATTTTAACGTTTTTAGAAGGTCTCTTTCTATCAGTCTATAATATATAACTAAACTATTGTATGTAAAGTAAATAAGGTTTTTAAAATGTTTAAGCAGCTTCATTTAAAATTAAATTAAAATGCAGAGCCCCCTGGACCGGTGGCCAGGACCCGGGCAGTGTGAGTGCCACTGAAAATCGGCTCGCGTGCCGCCTTCGGCACGCGTGCCATAGGTTGCCTACCCCTGTGCTACACAATCTGCACACTAGGTGCCTACTCCAGTATAGCTACACCAGCAGATAAAATCCTCAGCACAGAGGCGGCCTAGGATGCATAGTCAAACTGACAGCTGTTACTAGAGCTGCATAAACACAAAGGAGCCAGTCTCAGGAAGGCAAAAGAACTACACAGCCTCAATGGCCTAATCCTGTAGTCCTTGCACAGAGGTAACTCCTGGTGGGGTCAACGGTAATTGTGTGCAGGATCTGGCCCACAATCCGTGGTGACTTCCATGCAAAGAATCCCAAGTTCTTGAGTAGGTCTGGTTCAGTTTTCATAGCAGAGTAACACACTTGACCAAGGCAGCATTGCCTCACAGGAAGCATTCCAGCATAATAGCAGCAGTGGCCCTGAAGAGGCCCTTTACCCCCAGTTAACCAAGCTAAACCCATATGGATGGAGGGGTGTTTGTCTTAAAAGCAATAAAGGGGGCATTATGGTAATCAACTCAGCAGTATGCCAGATCCAGAACCACTCTGAAGCCTCTTCAGTCACAACATACCTAGAGCAAAGAAAGACTCCTGACAACAGCTGCATCTTTTAAGTAGCAGGAAGCAAGGGGACAGATATCAGAAGAAGCCATTAAGTACACTCCTTGAGGAAGGAATTGTCTTTTTGTGTTTGTACAGTGCTTATTAGCATGGGGTCCTGATCTATGAATTGTGGGTCCTTAAAATAAGTAAGGAAGATGAGTGTATGAAAGGCCATGAAGGAAAATAACTAGCCTAGACCCCTATCTCTAAAAGCAGATTTAATATCTGCACTGGAGTCATGCCTAGAGGCCCCAGTCAAGGATTATGCTAGGCACAACACATGCATGTAACAAAGAGACAGACCCTGCCCCAGAACTTAAATATAAGCTTAATATATTATCTTGTTTAGAAGCAACTCAAAAGATTAGCAAAGAAGCAGATGATTCTAATGAGCAGAGTTATTCAACCCATGTCACATGCAACAAGGAGAAGATAGAGTCCTCCTGCAATGCTGCTGTTGTGGAAGGAGTTAAAATTCTCTTTTAATGGGAACAATTACTTTTCTGTTTGTAACTGTCATAGCTTATTCAAAGCAATGGGCTCCAGTCAGGATGCCTCCGAAGCACTATTTATACTTTGAACTTGTTTTAAGAAAAGTTAATTCATTAAGGTTTCCAAATTTATCCCCTCCCAAGCTTGCTTTTAGGAGAAAAATAGTGCTGTGATTACAGCACTGGACTTAGACTCAACCAGTTGGGTCTCAGTTTCCAGTTCTGCCACAGACTCTTTGTGCGACCATGAGCAAATAACTAACCTCTTTGGCCCATCTGTAAAATGGGGACAATACTACTTCCTTTCTCCCGTTTATCTGCCTTGTCTATCTAGCGCTTGCCAGCTCTTCAGGGCAGGTTCTTGTTTCGCTGTACAATGACTAGCACAATGAAAGCATGATCTAAGTTGGTCTTTATTTCTATTCCAGTAGAGCCTAAACTTGTTTTCAGATTCTGCTGTCCACGCCAACTGTTATGATGGGCTGCTTTGTTTACCTTCTTTCATTTTCATTTACCTCCCAAGGTTGGTTTTGATTACAGAATACTCAATCTGAAAGTTTCATGACTGTGAAAAGGATATAGATCCTCTTAGTATTACTCTTACTAACATCCAGGCATATTTCACTGACTTAGAATCCCATTTCACCCTGTTTAGAATTGAGCTTCAGTTCTTACATACTAGAGCTAGTAAGTATTTGATTGGAATTGATCAAAATTCCCAGGTATGTTTCTTACTTTGTTTATTTAGAGTGGAGAATTTTGAACACATCCCACTACAAACCATTTAATTTTGTTCAGCCTTTCACTGCACTTTGTTTCAAGAAACTGAATATTTGCACCATTACATTAGGCTAGGCCCAGACAGAAAAGCCTTTGAGTCATTATGTTACACGGAACTCAGACTATTATTTGACATATAACAAAAAATAATCTGAAAGTGTAATTATTTATAAATAATATTTTACGCTACTTCAGGTATTTAATACGCTACAGCTCAATCCCTGTTTCAAAACGTGAAATGGGCTCTAGCCCAATCCACCTATCTTTGATTGTCTTTCTCTACATCACACCTGAATAGGCTCATTGGATACATTCAGCCAGACACATATTTCAAGGATTCTGCAAAAAGAAAAGTTGGGTCAAGCTGCAAATTTAGAAAACCATTTCTCCCAACAACTATACTGTAAGAGACCTGACCAAGAAGGAATCGATCAATAATCGCAACTAGTCACTGTAAAAAGAAAAAGTTTAAAGTTTGGGAGAGGAAAACTGTACTTTCTAATCATGTAGGACCCCAAGACATCAACACATTTCTGTAGCACTCCTTGACTTTACACAAAATATATAGAACAGAAGTAGTCATTTTATTCAGGAAATGATGGCAGAAAACTGAAAAGCTGGTCTTGGCTCCTGATGAGTCCTAAAGTAAGGCTACCTACATAAAGAGTGAGACTATTGGGCCTGAAATGGAATTCTATCGCATACAGCATATGTTCATAACATGGATACTTCCCCCCATATCCACTAAAAAGCAATGTTGCTTCCCCACTGAGAACTATTATAAGTACTTAAAGATGAGGGCTAAATATTTCTCCAAGATGCGAAATAAACTCCTTAGCACTGCTTTGGACAGGTTGCAAGACAGCTTAAAGCAACGCTCGTTTTCAATTATTCTGCCATGCCCCCATTCACACATTATACATTTTGACCTACTAATGTACAAATGCCATTTAAACAGTGAATCAATTATTGTAAAGAACACAGTTGGAATCCATTTTGACAGAGGGCAATAAAAACTGGTCAAACATCCAAAAGAAGCAGTTCATCTCGCCCCCCGAATAAGAGGGGGTGGCAGGCACCCTAGTTAATTACTTTCATGGCAATGTGTTTCTAAGTGCCTACTAGATTACGTACAGCTGTTCCCACAGTTAAGCATCTCAGCTTATGAGAGTCCAAATATAGGATGAAGCCTCAAAATGACAGCCATTAAAATGGTATGAAAATCATGCAGGATCTTTTTTTAAAGGAATAATTTCTGCAGTTTTGTTTCATTGTTCAGCTTCTCCAATTAAAAATGACAAATGCAAGACGGACACCAGACTTGTGCAGGCCAAAGAATTACACACCTGCAACCAGGAATCTAGCTAGTCATTTAACACTACATGCAGCACCAAGATACCTTAGCTCCAGTCTAATGGGAACAAGTGAGAGCTGGAGTTCCCCTGGTTACTAGCCACCACCCTATTTTTTCCCAGGGCAGAAGTTATTTGAATGATTCAACTCCAACACCACTGGAAGTGTTTACTGGGCAACCACCATAACTGAGATATTAGCAGGAAAACAAAAGTGATTCTAAAAAAAACTGCCGACACATTCAAAGGGGGCACTTCTCTACTTCAGCTTTCTGCCTTTTTCTTTTCCTTAGGGCAAAGAGGGAAAATGCCCCGGTCAAACCAAAAGAGCTGAGGAATGTCCTGAGGAGTCAAGAAATGAAGCAGATCCTCAAAGTTGAGGCGTTTCCCCATTTATTTGGGGGGAAGGTGCCACAGCAGTAACCCCAGATGCTGCCTGGAGATTCTCTCCATAGTTTCCCACTGCTATTGCTTTGAGGAGGGAGGCAGAGACAAGGCTGCATCTGCCTCTCCCATGTCAGCAAGACCCCACCCCCAAGCAGTTTCCTGAGAATGGGACAAAAACAAATCCCATTACGGCTGGAGCCCACAGCTCTAAGCAGAGAGATGGAGAGGCCATATCTGCCCCAGTCCCTCCATCCGAAGGAGGGAACGCAGCAATCCCGCCCAGACACATCAGGCCCCTGCGGGTGGGGATGCTGAAGTGCTGAAGATGAAGCCGGGGGTGGGGGGCGGAGAAAACCGCAGATGCAGGAGCCCCACCCCCGAGCGCAGCTTTCGGCCTGAAGGGGGGGGGGATCACAGCCCCCTTCCCTGCTAACCAGGCCCAGGAAGGAAACACTGAAGCCCTTTTCCTAGGAAGGGCCATATGGCTGCCAGGGAAGGCGACCAGGGGAAGGCTACGGCGGCGGCTGCAGCCCCTCCCCCCGTCACGCCCCGCACCCCCAAAATCACCCCTCTCCCCTGAATAAGCAGGCCCAGAAACTGCTGTGTGGGGAAGGTGGGAGGGGACTGGCACCCTTCCTAGGGAAATCCCATGGGGGGGAGGGGGCGGCCCCTGGGTGCCGTGGCTGCCCCAGCCCCACCTATCACCAAGGCCCCCCCCAAAACAAGGCCCAGAAGGTGCTGGCCCTGGGGGGCGTTGCAGAGGCCGAAGGCTCTGCCCTGGGAGGGGAGGCCCATGGCTGCTGGGGGGCTCCTCAGGGCGGCGGCGGCAGCTGTCTCCCCTCATACACCCTCCCCTCAGGGGACCCCAGGGCGCCTGCCCCACAGCCCAGCCCAGCCGGCGGGCGGGCCGAGGGGTGTCCGTGGCGGCCTCGCCCCACTCAGGCCGGGGGCGGGGCCCTCTCCCCGGGGGTCCCCATGGTTACTGAGGCTGCAGACCCAGCACCCCGCCTCCCCCACCCGCCATTTTGTATCGGGGGTGGGGGGGGGGGCACAAGCCACCTACCATCTTCCCCGCCGCTGCCTCAGCCGCACGGCAACTTCTAAAAGCCCACTCCTCAGCCTAACTTGCCTCCTTGCCCGGACCGCCCCTCCGCCCGGACACGCACGCTCCCATTGGGTGGTTCAGCCCAAGCCTGCAGGCCTATTGGCCACCGGACCTGTCCCTCAAAGCTGCCAAGAAAATAGCCATTTAGGTTGAGGCAGGAAATGCCCGCCCTGGCCCCTAAGGCTCGCGGGAGGAAGAGGAAAGGACCCGGATGTGGGGCCGTCCGCGCTGCTTCATGGGAGCTGTAGTCCCAGTAACGAACACCTGGCTTCCCACTTCCCATGAAGGAGGCCATTGACTGCTGCCAGGATCAATAATAATTTATGGTTCGTTCTTAACAAACAAGTATTTAATAATAATGAATAATATATATGCAACAACACATGATAATCAATGACTAATGCGCATCAGTATTCAAGTCATAATTAGTCAATTATATGTTACTAATTATAATGAATTAACCTATCAGTAATGGCTTATAACCACCACTATTTGATCAAACTTAGCCATAGATTCCAAATAGTAAACATTAATAACCAATATTTCATAATCAAAATCACTCAAATTAAGTCATTGATTATCAAGCACTCAAAGGCCTCCCCTCTCAGGGCAGAGCCTTCGCCCCCCTGCAACACCCCCCAGGGCCAGCACAGAGGCATTTAAAACTAGGACTTGCCAAACCCCAGGCAAATAAACTGTGGGAAACAATCCTGCATTGGCCACCGATCTGATAGTATTAGTATCTTCCACCTCTAATTTCTCCACATTCCATGCAAAAGATCCATTAAAAAAATAAGGACAGAAGATATGTTATAAAAACAGAGTTGCCTCTTACTAATGCCTTTTTCCATCCTTTCTCTGGCTGAGTTGGCATGTGTTTTGCTGGACTTCTTTCAACTGGACTTTGCTTTCTGCATATATTACATGGGTTATAAACACAGTTGGAATGACGCTCTGTAGCAGTCCCTTCATTTCAAGGAAGCGCACCAGGGCCTTTTAAGATAGGCACTGTGGTGTCTGCACACTGTCCTGAGATCAAGGAGCTGCTGAGTTCTAATTCTGATTCCAGCTGTGATCTTAGACAAGTGATTTTTCAGCAGTGCTGCAGACCTGAATCTCCCATTAAATGGAAGCTGTGGTTGCTCAGCCCCTTCTTAAATTCAGCCTGTGCCTTAGTTTCCTCTTCTGACAAATAGGGAGAATGAGATCTCTCTGCCACTGGGGGTTGTGAGGCTTAGATAATTAGCACAGTACTTTGAGATCCTTGCACAAAAAAAATAGTATTGGGCCCTAGCAGGCATTTTTGCACATCACAAGACTCTGAAAAATCATGTACAGTTGGCAGTCTTTGCTTAAGAGTCCCAAGCCTGAAATGGAAAAAGTACTGTAACCCATTCCCAATCATCCGATTCATCCAGCTTCCTTCATCCTCCATTTCTCTTTCATTATTAAAGTATGCTTGAAATGCAATAAACAGAAGCTGTGTTATAAGGGGAAAGGGAAAGCAACATAATCCTTCTATTTATAAGTTGTACCCTGCCTACATGCCTCTGAAGAGGAGCACAACCTTTAATACAAAGATATGTTGTGCTCCTTGAACAGGTACTAAATGAGCAAGGTCCCTCCCCATAAACAAACTCACTCGCCCCAGCCAGCCATCTCAGTAGCTACAGAATTTATACGGTACCAACCATTGTACTAGCTAGTAATCCTCTCAGGGATCATGCCAAACTGACTGTGTTTATCATAGGCAGAGGGACTGTCAGATGTTTGGGGTGTTGAATTATTAGTTCTGCTCTTAGGTTCCCCTACAGCTGACTCTAGAGCACAACTGACCTTCCTCCTACTGGATCCCATTTTTCAAATTGAGGGCTCTGGAAATGACCATGACTGGTGCTCATGGGGACTTCTACATATGATTCCTCCAGCTGCTAGGGAGTCAGGGTAAGGAAGTTATATTGTTGAACTTCTTCTGGAAGATGACATGTGTGAGAGCTGCGTCACACAGGCCCCAACTCCTTGCCCCACATGTCCCAAAGAGGTTCAGGCTCCTCTCCACTTTAAAGTATCAAGGCCAACATTTTTAACAGTCATCTTGAAAGGTTTATAAAATTAGCTCAAGAGATCTCAAGCTCAGTCCCTGAAGAGTAAGGAACCTATAATGGGCACTTTGTGGCTCCAGGCCTTCCTGTATTGATTGTTAATCTGGCTAAATTCACTTTGTGGTAGAAAATCTCAACCTCTGGAATTTCCTGAATACCATGAACCTGAATCTCACCTTTACTGCTGCATTAGTGGTAGTTTTTGCATCTAATTTCCCCTCAAGTAAGTCACGCATACTTGTCACACTGCATTAAACTTGGAGAGGGAAATTAAAACTTGTCAGCTTTACAGTCTGTCTTATGCTTGCATTTGCAACACCTTAGAGGAATGTTTACATAGTTTTTAAAATAAAAAATTGTTTTAATTAAGATACCGTGGGGACATTTCTATTCAATGTCAATTTTTTTAAAATTAAACAAAACCTGCATTTTGAGCCACGAGAATCCTGAAAATAGACTGTAGATTCTGTTCTTAAAAGCTCTCACAGCCTCACACACTCAGTGTGAAATTCACCCCAGTACAGGTCTTTGCAAAGCCTATGCTCCAAGGGGTGTTAAACTGAGGGACTACGTGGAAAACTTAGGCAATGCAGAGGGGCCTTGCATGGGCTCTTGGGCACAGATGTGAATTTCACCCCCACACAGCAGCAAACTAAGCCAAAGTGTGCTAAGTGAGGTGTTGGGGCGCTCTTCAGGTGCCATTAAGAAGCTGGGCATTGGAATCTTTACCCAATGACAAAAGGAATTCTTGCTAACAGAGCAACAGGCAAACAAAACCAACATGCACTGCTGCTGTAGTTTATAACAGGACTGCAGCTCCACCACTAGGTTCAGATCCTGCAATTAAGTGTACGCAAGTAGATTCTGTGGCTGCCTGGAGCCCCACTTTCTGCAATGGGACTCTTCATGGGCACATATTCCTTTGCAAGATTTGGCCCTAAACTGACAGAAAAAAGAACCTTACCCCATGCTTGCTTTAGGCTCCAGTCATGCAAGGTGCTCATTTTCTTCAAATGGCTCTGAGGGCACTCAGCACATTGCATGATAGGCTCCTTAGTGAGTAACACAGAGAGAGGGGAGTGGAGTCAACAGCATACTGTTCGCTGGGTACGTTGGGGAGTAGTCACAGACCTTGCCTTGTGGTTAACACTAATTGCACGTCCACAGATTGAAAACTCATCCCTTAAGGCTTCTAGAGAAAGAAGAAAGTGTGCCTGCTACTCCCACAAGAAAAAAAGAGAAATAAAACATTTTTTCTTCCCCTATAGCTTTGTATTAACAAACTTAATGCAGGAAGCTTGATATGATTTTTTATTATTTTGTAATTACGCCTCATGGATGCATAATTTTTACCTTAGAACTACTCCCACCAGTTGTAATAATTTTGCCATTAAAAATAATTAGCCATCAAGTGAAGACAGTGGAAAAGAAAACCAGCATCCCACATCTGTCAAAGTAGCACTCAATAATTCTTCACCACATGTTATAACATGATGGGAATAGTCAGTCGCTCATGGGTGTTACATAGAGAAGTCTATGTCACTGCAAACTCTCAGGCTGGTTCACTCTAAAGGTCTGAGCTGTGGATGATTATTCAGGCTTGACTGAAACATTTCATGCTCAACAGATCCTGCAGCTACAACACTCAGTGGCTCAGCGATGTCCTGCCTTTCAGCATGCGTCGGAGGATCACCTCGATCCCACTGGGAGTTCTAATACGCTTGATCCAGCCATGGGTCCGCTTGCGCTTGAGGTTCTTTGGTTGATATTCATTCCCACGTGCCTTGGTGCGTATTTGTTGAAGGCTCCATGGTGACAGGTGTCTAGGGATGCTTTGGAAGATGCCTGCAGATCTGAAGAACAGGCTGGTGCTTGGAGGCTGCCCCAAAGCATCTGAGAGGATGGAAATTGTCCTGGGCTGCAAGGGGGAGGCTGCAATGCGCTGCAGCAGGAAGAATCTTGGTACAGTGAAAAAACAATAGAAAGAGGTTAACAGGAAGTAAGACAATGACCTACAGAGTTTGGAATCTAAGCACCATGTGTAAAACACAGTACAGGGGGTGGTTTGGGACTTCATTCTAATAATGCAATTTTGGAGGTACAACTGGTTAAATAAGGGCCTCTGATAATTCATTCGAGCCAAACATAGTGAAGAGAGATGCTGGCCCTGCTTCGGCAACAGTTTTGCCAACGTACCACACTCCCCTGCCCCCCACTGTGGTCATCCATCTCTCTCTTGGCTCTGCCAATGCAGTGACACACAGCACCCCTCTGATCAGATAGTCATCACTGCTTCTGAACTCCCATCCTCCCCATCTGCAGCCAGGTCCCCCACCCCACCCCTTCCTCCCAGCCACACTTACCCCCTCTCTCCTTCCACTCACCCCATTTCCAGTCCCCCTTCTTCTGCCCTGGCCTCCCCCTCACCTCCTGTCCCTCACCCCATTTCCAGTCCCTGTTCTCCTGCCCCCCTTCCAGCCTGTCCTGCCCCATTTCCAGTCCCCCTTCTTCTGCACTGGCCTCCCCCTCACCTCCTGTCCCCCCTCCTGAGTCCCCCTTTTTCTGCTCTGCCCCCTCACCTCCTGCCCCGTCCCCCCCGAGTCCCCCTTTTTCTGCCCTGACCCCCTCACCTCCTGTCCCTCCTCCTGAGTCCCCCTTTTTCTGCCCT
>QXTE01000096.1:3096102-3238602 GCA_003942145.1 Platysternon megacephalum
CCCCCCCCCCGAGTCCCCCTTTTTCTGCCCTGACCCCCTCACCTCCTGTCCCTCACCCCATTTCCAGTCCCTGTTCTCCTACCCCCCTCCCGGCCACCCACTCAGCCCCCCGGGGAAGAGGGGGGTCTCCGGCAGCCGCGCGTTACCTGCCCCCGGGAGGCAGAGGCCAGAGGCGGCCCAGGCGGCCTGTGAAGAAAGCCATCATCCCCCGAAACAACGCCCGGGCCTATTGGCTCCCGCCGCCGGGCCTATCACAACCCGCGGCCACGCGGGGCTAGGGCGCCGCCAGGGCTTCTGGGACATATAGTTCTCCGTGTCACGCCGAGGCCGCAAGGACTTCTGGGGTCTGTAGTTCTCCGTGTCACGCCGAGGCCGCAAGGGCTTCTGGGATCTGTAGTTCTCCGTGCCATGCCGAGGCCGCAAGGGCTTCGGGGGTCTGTAGTTCTCCGTGCCAAGCCGAGGCGCTCCGTGGGGTGTGCTGAGCCCCAGGCCCTGGCCGGCTGGCCCGGTGTTCCTGCCTTGCCCTGTTTCCTCAGACCCTCCCCCCATCCCCACACGGGCCGGGGGTCGCCATGGAAACGGGCCCCGCCCTCTGCCCTGAAGGAGGGTGGCCTGTGGGTTAAGGCCTGAGAGCCCGGACTCCTGGGTTCTATCCCAGCTAGAGGGGGGAGTGGGGTCTAGTGGTTAGAGTGGAGGGACTGGGAGCCTGGACTCCTGGGTTCCATCCCAGCTATGTGTGGGGAGCAGGGTCTAGTGGTGAGAGTGGAGGGACTGGGAGCCAGGACTCCTGGGTTCCATCCCAGCTATGTGGGGGGAGCAGGGTCTAGTGGTGAGAGTGGAGGGACTGGGAGCCAGGACTCCTGGGTTCTCCCCCTGGCTGTGGGGTCTAGTGGGTTAGAGCAGGGGAGTCAGTACTCTTGGGTTCTCCCCTGGCCCTGTTCCCCTGTAATAGTTAGAGATGCCGGAGGCTAGGAATTGCCACAAGCTCCGTGCAGGTACAAGAGGCTGTCCACAGAGAATGACTTGCAAGATAGTGGCCTTAGTCTGGTTAAAGTGGGAGTTTCCTGGAGAGGGTGGGGACAGCCATCCCAAAACATCTCTCCAGTTCCTGCCAAAGAATCCTGTATGAAACTTCATTTGCACCTGGGGCACACAGCGACAGAGAAGAGGGCACGACCTGTTATGGAGCCAAAGGCCCAGTATGAACCAGTGGTGCAAAGTGCAGCTACGGGAATCCCAATCTGGTCTTTAAATGGTGCACTAAAGGCCAGATTTAACCCTGGTGCAACTCTCATTGGGTTCAGTGGGGTTGATCTGTTTACAGAAGTGCTGGATTTGGCCCTGTGTGGTGAAGCGAGTTACTGCAATTTGCGGTTCACTTCTGGAGCCCTGAGTTTAGACCTGCCAGAGGTTCAAGTCATGTGATATCAATGGGCCTGATCCTTCTGCCTTCATTGATCTCAATATGGGGATGCTCAGAATCTCTGAAAAATCAGGCCAGTGGTCTCACATAAACAAGGATGAAGACTATTGTTAGTGAGTCACCTTTGAAAAGCCAGATCTCATTCAAAGTTGTTTATTGCATAGGGTGAAGGCAGTGAGTGAAAACAAAGTGGTTGACATTTTGTGTCTTATAACACAAGAGTTTGGTGCCTGGAGAGGATCTGAATTAAGCATCAGCTAAGCAAAGCTTCTGTATGTGATGCCTTAACCACAGCGTGAGATGTTCCCCTCTACCCCACGGGGTAAGTAGCTCCTCATCTGTCATATTACACACTGTGCAATAATAATATTTCATAGAATCCCTTATCCATGTATGATGCCTTTCGTCCAGTGGCATTGAAGGGTGAAGTTTAAAAAAAAAGCCTATGGGAGTTAGGCACCCACCTCCCATTTAATTTCAATAGTGGTGGGGTGCCTGATGCACTTACGCATCTTACCTAAAGCAGGTTGCAAACAATGAATTGAGCTTTCCAATCCCCTTTCCCTCCTGTCAGGTAGGTATGTCTCCATTTTTCAGACAGGGGGATTGAAGCACAGAGAAGAGATGTACCTAAGGCTGTGCAGAGTCCATGGCAGAGCTGAGAAAAGATGCCATTCCCCTACTTTAACCCCTGGACCCCACATGCACCTACAGCAAGAATAGTAGAACTTAGGAGTCCTGACTCCCAGCCTTCCCTGTTCTAACTACTAGGTACAACTGACTTTAAATAATAATTTGCATTTATATGATCCCTTCCATTGTTCTTATCACGTCTCTCTCTATCCCTGTCCCTCATCCCTCAGAAACGGAGATGGAAGCACAGAACTGATGTTCATAAACAAGGAACTGTCCTGCAGTTCCCCGGATGTCTGGCCACCCTAGTGTATCCGACGTCACCACAACACACAGGGCTGTGGGCTCTTTGCCATGATGGATTATTAAAAGAACTCTTAATAGATTTTCTGTCAAAATGATTTTGCTGGCAACAGTTCTGGGCTGTTGCTTTGCTTCTGTCAGCTCTAGGATTGAAGCACCGATTTGAGAGGCACAGGGTTGTGCAGTGGAAGTGACACAAGAAGTGCACAGGCTTGGTGCTCGTTATGGCTGCAGGAGATGCTTTGCCCTTTTCCTCATTGCTAGGCCTCTTAGGGTTATCACTTAATTAGGCACTCGCTAGATACATGCCTGGAATAGCCAGGTGCCGGTGTATCAGGGCTTTGCATTCCCTGACCCTGTTATTGGAATAATTGGAGCTGTCCAAAGCACAAAGAGAATTGGAGATGAATATTGTCTTGTACTTAGAGGAGGGAATGGGAGTCAGGATTCTATTCCTGCCTCCATTGCAGAGCTGCTTTATGATATTAGCCAAGTCACTTAAAAAAAAAACCCTCTGTGCCTGGAATGATACTGCTACTTCCCCAGGGGAGTTATGAGGTTGGATGTTTGTAAAGCAGCTGTTCTTGGGCCAGTTACTTTATCCAACAGGTTTTCTGACTTGTGATTTCCCCAGATTAAACTATTTGGTGAATTATTGCAGGAATTAAAACTACAGCAGATTATCCAATGTAGGTACACTGTATGCTGATTTGGAGTATGTAGTAATCACTGTTTTTTACGTTCACTTAGTAACTCAGATGTTTAGTAACAACAAAGGGATTATTTTAAAGACTCCCTGTTTTCATGGCTCTTCCTTCAAGTTAATGGGAACCAGCAGCAGAGTTGTTAGAGCTCTCTCTCTCTCTCTCGACTCGATCCTGCACTATTCAGGTCAGTGGGGAAAGGATCACGCCCTGTTCCAATTGAGCTCTGGCTGCCCAGGGAAAGGGGTAATTTAATAATAACATGGGGAAGTCAGAAAACTGACAATTTCAGAATTGCATCTACTTGCTTCACAAATCTATCTCCTGTGTGTATCAGTCATATCTGCTGATATTAGCCCTTCACAGGCAATGCATCTAGCGACCGGAGAGTGAGCTGCATTCTCTTTCGTTCACACATTATCAAAAGCACTGTTAACTACAGTTCAGCTCCAGAATCCAGCAGAGAGGTCAGCAACGTGTTACCAACACCTATGCTACACTTTATCTGGATCAGAATGACTAGGTTTGCAGCACTGGTAGTTAGAAAAAGCATTGTTTTACTTGTAAACTGAGCACATCTGATCTGAAGTCCTTGAGACAAAATAAATCATTAACATCATTTGGAAAACGTAATTCACGGCAAGCCGTGGATCCATAGGTGGAGCAGGAATTGTTTCCATGCTACTGATTACTGGATGGAAAAATAATCAGTTCCACACTTTCAGTTACTTTATATCACAGGTAATTGATTATTCATTATTGCTCTTTGATGTTGGATGCCTTAAATGTCATGCCCATATAAGAAAAACTTTTCTATAGCCATAGTGGACACCATGATAATATACTAAGTGTAGTACAAACTGGTGGGGGAACCAGCTAGCAGATATAAAGGGGCCAGCATCTTTTCCCCCCCTCCAAAATCTAATCCAGACACTCCCTTTAAAATAATAATACTTTACAAACAATGTCCTCAAGGCACCTTATAAACAGAATTAATTCTCCAATCATTCCTGTATAGGTGAATATAATTATCCTAATTTTACAGAGCAGGGAAACTGAGGCACAGAAAGGCCAAGTGACTCACTCAAGGTCCCACAGTGAGTCGGCAGCAGTCAGGAGTAGAACCCAGGAATCCTGGCTCCCGGTTGCCTGGTCTGACCATTAAAGAAAAGGCCTTGTTTTCAGAACATTCCTTTCTGTTGGTGAAGGCAAAGATAGCTGACTTGTCAGAAGAGTTTGCATTTTGTATATTGCCAACCTCAAGCACTCAAAACAAATGCGTCAGCCCCCCTCCATCCCCCAAACTCATAAGATTTTAAAAAATAATTGTAGGGTCTTTTTATTTGCTTTTAGTGTCATATTCTTCAGGGGGTCATGTTTTCAAACTTTTCTGCACAATGAGGGCCAGAAACTTACTTTTGTTTTGACATGAAAGCTGAGATTCTCACCTAATCATGTGAATCCAAGAGCTATTGCTTTACAAAAAGCACCAAATATTTGCGATGAAATCGTGAGAGTTGGCAACACTCATAAAATCATATGAATTAATTGGAACAATCTTGGCAGTAATGTGTTTTCAGGAGATTAACGGCCAAATTGTCACAAACATAGCCAGATTCCTTAGAGATGTGTCAAGAGACGAGGGACGCCCTCATGCAATTGGAAAAAAATTCCTGGTTCCCAGCTTCAGCATTAGCAACAGGACTAGAGCACGTTACACCCCATGCCAGGGACTAGAGGGGAAGGCATGTCCCCTTGCCCCTTTTTCTCTCCCAAGCTCTCCAGAGGCTTTAAGTTGGGTGACTTTTTGCTTCAATTGGTAAGATTTCCTGTCTGTCATCGCCAAACTCCTCCTCGGTGGGAGGGATTTAAGGGGCTTCTCTATGGCTACAGAATACAAGGGCAAATAGCTCCCCAAAATCCCCCAGAGCCAGGCTATGGTGTTTTCCCCTCCACTGTGGCTCATGGAGAGAAGATGGGAGGAGAGATTCCATTTTAAAGCAGATGATTTTAGCTGAAGGGAAGGCTCCATCGTTCTTACTGCACATGCAAAAAAACCCCAAAAATGTAATCAGAGCAGCTCAAAAGCTGAGCATCCTGCCAGCGCTAGCTCCTTGCACTGGCGGCTGCTGACTTTGGCTTTTCTCCCTCCCCCCTTTTTGCTTTCTTCAAGATTAATCCTTTTATTTGCAATCTCAACCGCTGACAATTCTTGTCAATAAATGAGGTGAGCATGATGTTCTGTCTCTCTCTATTTGTACAGGGGACTGAATGTACAGCTGGAATTTGGGTCATGCACAGGGGAAAGGAGGAGGGAGGTATTCTGCACGGGGAGCAAAATGGCCAAAAGACCCACTCGGAAGCTTAAGATCAAAAGGGATTTGAGAGGCGTTAAATCGGATCGCAGGAAAACAGGGGAAGGCAGTAGCTGTCCGAGTGATGCCAGGTTGTTTGCACATAAATAGCTGTATTATCCATGCATGCTTAGGCAGGGAAAAAAGCTACCCACCAGCAAAACTTAGGTGCATGCATCTCCTGTTGTGATGCAATTGCAGTAAATTATCGTTGGCTCTGAGCAAGGCACCACTGTTGCTGTGCGTTGCAGATCTGCTTGGATTTTTGGTTTGGGAAAGAGGCAGAGGGGGCATCTGAATGTATTGATTTGGACTTGTTTTGTTTTTTTCCCCCTTCCTCCTGCAACTGGTTCGCTACTTTCTGTCGTTCAGGGATGTGGCATTTGCTGCTTCAGGAATTGCAGCTGGGTTATTTTGCGGCTGTGCATTGTGTGTGTGTGTGTGTGTGTCGGGGGGGGGGGGCAACAAGGGGAAAGGGTGAAACATCAGGATATCTCTGGAAGGGAAGATGAGGGGGTGAACTGAGCACTAAATCCAGGAAGGGTCAGATACAG
Source organism: Platysternon megacephalum (assembly GCA_003942145.1). NCBI lineage: Eukaryota > Metazoa > Chordata > Testudines > Platysternidae > Platysternon > Platysternon megacephalum. The sequence goes on from QXTE01000096.1 coordinate 3,102,074, forward strand.
GTTGTTTCATTGTGCATTGCATGATCTTTTGTGTTTCTCAAGGTCTTACTTCCTCGGGAGAGAGACTTGTGTGGCAGCTAGCTAGCCAGCCATGGCTCCCAACCTGCCTGGCGTGTTATTTGTGTGTGATGCCATTTCTCTTCTGAACATAATTTGTCTGCATTGTCATTCTGTGGGGCCCAAAGCAAAGCCCTGCCACTGGCTATGGGACTTCTCCTCCCACCCCACCCCGCTTCTTGCAAGGATGCTGCATATTTTAATTGCCACCCTGTGCAAGGGGGCTGGAGCAATATGTATAGTGGGGGGGCTGAGAGCCATTGAACCAAACTGTAAACCCCGTCGATAATGGAATCCACTTCAATCCAGGGGGTGCAGCAGCCCCCCTAGCTCCAGCACCTATGTCCCTGTGTATGCTGAGAATTTCACCTTTCAGGGCTTGGTGGGAACTGCAAGCTGATCTGAATCTCTTGGGATCCCATTTCTATTGCTTGCAAAATCCTCCCAAATACTTCCCAGGATCCTAATAAACCAACTAGTGATACAATCGGCATACAAGAAGCCAGGCACAATGTACAAAAACACAGGTGACAGCCTCCCCAATACAGAATGTTTGCTCCCCCCGTGGGAACATTGCTTAAAAGGCACTGAGATGGCTCACTAAAAATTAGTGGTGCAAACGATTAGCTCCTGTGTGCTCATTAGAGATCCCTGTTTAATTGTCATTACATTTGAATGTTTTCTCTGTACCTCAGTTTTTTCCACCTGTGGGAGGGGGGGGGGGGAAGAGGGTGTGAGGGGGGGGAGAATAACAATATTTGCATGTTCCTTGGGGTGTTGTTTAGTGCCATTCATATTTGTGATTCTTGAATGGAAGGGACAAGAGATGAGCAAATGATTATTGCAATTAGAATCCCAGCTTTGGCACATCTAATGTCACTCTTCATTTCCATGGCACTTTACAAATATTAAGTTCCCCAACTCCCCTGCAAATATTACTCCCAGTGTGGGAAACTAAAGCACCAAGAAGGGATGCGAGTTCCCCCAAGGTCACGCAGCAGGTCAGTGGCAAAGCCAGGAGAAGAACCCAGATCTCAAGGCTTCCAGGTTCCTACTCTAACCATTAGACATGCTCCCCAGTGAATAATACTCTTGGTTCATCTGTTGGGGTCAAACGCTCCTCTTGACTTCTGTGAGCAAAGATGAGCCAAAAGCTAAGGATGCAGAGGGCCTGTGAAAGGACATTTCCAGCCCCCTCCCACCCTTTGGCCTGTGGATTCTGCACTGTGGGCAGGACAGGGGAAGACGCTTTCCATCAACAGGAATGCCAGCTGGATATGAAAGCTGACCTGCTGGCATTCTCATTTATACTAGTTCCCCGCACTGCTGGGAGCAAGCCTTCCAAAGAGGCAGGACGGGCAATCACAGTTGTGGGGGGCAGCGCTGCGGTGGCTGTCCAGAGAAGCCAGGAGGCAGTTTTGGGGATCCCCTCCTCTGCTGTGAGCAGGCAAACGCAGGTCCCTGATGGAATGATCAGTCGGGAACCTTGCAAATCCTGTCCTGGAGCAGCCCACATAGGGGATGGTTTGGCCCTTAGGCTTCAGTTGGTTTTTGTAGGGTGTTGATGGTGGTTGTTAGCCCAGCACCTCTCTGGGGGGTATAAGTGTTGCTGCGACATACCGGCCCCACGTACTGTGAGCCGTGCACGCATGGCCGTAGTGTTACTGGATCCATTTTTCTTGCCCTCCAGCCCGCCCTTTGCATCTGGGCCCTCTTTTTCTCTGACTGTGATGTTTTGCCACCACGTTATATAAAATTCAAGGCGTTTCAGCTCAAAGTAGGTCAGTAAGTTGTTTTTTCTCGGCCTGCCTGTTCTGCCAGGCACGAACATCCTGGAAGTGCGGGAGGAAGACAGGGAGAAGAGAAGTCAGGGGGCTCCGCAGTAGCTTTGTGATTCAAATGCAAAAGGCCCAAGAGCCGAGCTCGGAGACCAAGCCTGGGCTTGGAGAGCAGACAAGACTGTCGGTTTCTATCGCAGGACTAGCCATCAGCATTATGGTGGTCCTGGGCCTCTCTCTACTGCAGAATCAGGGCTCATTTTCCCAGGGGAAGCTGTGGTGCTGGCAGGGAAGATGCTTATAACTTGTTTTGGTCTCATGTACACAAGGGAGATCAAACGCTGTAATAACACCGTCTGGGGGCTACCATGCGGTAACCCCATCCCCAAGACTGTTGCTTCTGCAGTCTGGACGAGCCCTTAGTGAACTGTGACTTCTGGAGGTCGTGTGGTAACATTTCTGTCGAGAGTCTTAATGAACGGGGTTTCAGTGAGAGGAAGCCAGAGGCCCCTGCAGTGGCTTGAAGCAGAAGATTCCAACTCTGCTCCATCCCTTCTCTGTGATGTTTCACCTGAGCCTTTCCCAGGCGGGTTATGCAGGGGGCAGAGATGCAGAGAGAAGGGGGTTTATATAACGCTCTTTGCGCCTGACTCACTGTTGTGACTGGCGTTATGTAACTAGTGCTCAATTCTTTGTGCTGGGGATGGCAGATGAATGTACCCAGGGCTTGTTGCCATGGTTACCAGCATCTTTACAAAGTTCTGTACAGTCCATATGGTTTCATTTTCAGTCTTTTCATCCTCTGGATTTTTGGCTGCCCTTGAGGAAGGCAGAGTTCTCTGGTGGTTAGAGCAGGGGAGTGGGAGACTTGGGGACAGTTTCCAGCTCTGCCACTGACTCGCTGGGTGATTTTCCCCACCCGAGTGGAGTGCTCTGAGATCCGCAGCTGAACGGCTCCTATAAATGCCGTATTTATCTGCCACACTTGCTGGGTGGCTTTTCCTCAGCTTCCATGAATTCCTTTACCGAGCAAGGGCTGTCACCCCGTGAAATGTGAGCGCCAAGCTATCATCAGGAAGGGGTTTGGAAGGAATCCCCTGCCCTGTCCTGTAGGAGGGCAGGGGAGGGCGTTGGTTTGAGCAGCAGGCCGGCGCTGGAGGCAGCTTGCTGGGCTCCCGGTAACCTTCCCTGCTGGGTACGTAAGAGCAGAGGTGTCCCAGCTGAAGAGGCTTCAAAGGAAACAGCCCTGTATTGTTCAGAGGGGGCCTGCCTCCGTTCTGGAATATCCTTTTCCTCCAGTTCTATGGTTGATTGTGCAGTTAACTCTTTCTCCCCCAATGCAGTGTTTCCTCCTAAAAGGGGTGGTGTGCGGTGGGATAATGGTTCCAAGACGCTGTCAGTAGGTTAGGTCAGTAACAGGCTGGGGAGTGGGGAGCGGCTCCTTCCATGCTGTTGCATTGTTCAAAGTTCACAGTGTGGAAAGAACGTCCCCGTACCGACACGTGATTGCTTGGGCTCTGTCACCGAGAGGTGCGTCATCCTTCTGTACATCTCTTTTTGCCTGATCTATGTTTTTCTCCTTCAGCCTCTCTCTGCCTGGTCAACAAACACCCCTGATCTGTGCCTAGTGTAGGGAGGGGGGGCAGGGAGGAGTTAAATGGGCAGCAGGGGGTTGAGAATCAATCCGTGGCCTAAGCCAAAGAAGCATTTATCAGCTTCCCTTATCCTTAAGGACCTAGGTTCTGATCCTTCCCATTGACTCCAGTGGACTCTGGATCAGGCCCCTAGTTCTGCTGGCCTCAGGCACTTCAGCAGTGTCATTGCTGCCAATAGTGATATCTGGCTTCTAATCTGCAGCGCAAGCAGCCTTCCTGCTGCAGGATTTGGGCTAGCACCACGGCCCGTGGGCCACATGGGGACAGGTAGCAACTGTGAGAAGGCTGGAGAGCTGCTCTGTGTATCTGTAGTCAGGAGGTGAGAAGGGGCAGGAGAATTTGCTTCTCCAGTGACTCTCTCCAGCTAGCAGAGTCCCTGCCTGAGACATGGTGATGGAAAGTTTCCAAGGGAATCAGGTCTGGAAATGAGCGAGATGGGCTAATTGAGTTTATCCTGGTAAATGAATCAAATTCTAGCAGATCAGCCAGAAATCCTATTAAGTTCACTAGCCTATTACCCATACGGAGATCATTAATACCACGTGCTATTGAGGGCATAGCTTAAATCCAAACCCTTACTGGAAATCCCGGGAAAATGAACTTTCTGGTGAGGTATGAGGTGAGCTTTGGCTCCTAGTAGCCTAGGAGTTCAGAGGACTGGCTGTCAGGACCCCTGGATTCTGTTCCTGGCTCTGCCACTGACTCCCTCTGTGACCTTCGACAAGTCACGTCTCTCTGCACCTCAGTTTCCCCATTTGTAAAATGGGGGATGATGCCTTGCTTACAAGGGTGATGTGCAACTTAAAGTATGCAGAGGGCTTGGAGATTCTCAAATGGAAGATTCTGCAAAGGGGAAAGGATGGTGGAGTCACCTTCCAGGAAGATATCTGAGACTGACTCCATCGCTCATGGGCCCTGGCTCTATTAGGGAAATCTAAGCAAAGATTGCACACCATGGCTACCACCGCTTCAGCCCCACTGGCACCAGCAACATTGGGAACCCTAATAGGGACGCTCCTGCTGGCGTTATAAGCACTGTATCCTGTAGCCCACCTCTGAGCATGTGGTTTAAATATGCCCCAGCTCTGGCTACACTAATCCTCCCACCATTTCAGTAGGGTATGAGCAGTGCAAGAGGGAGAGAATCTAGGAAAGAGGCTAGTGCAGAGAAGGCCGAGGGGGTCTCCTTCCAGACCACGCTGCACCCAGCTTCCTTCCATTCTGCCTTTTCATATCGCAGTCCAGCCTCGTTAGAGGCTGAGTTTAGCTGACTCTTGGCTTTGCAGCTGTGCTAATTTGCTGGTTGTCAGGGCTGGTGGCTGAGCACTGTCCCACGCTGAGCATTGCCAGGTGGGAGTCAGGCACCCAGCACAATGGGAAGAATTAGGGAGAAAATCTTCCAAAGGCTGTCTCAGCAGGTTGTGAAATAGACAAGCCCTGCCTTGGTTTCTGTCATCCTGTCTTCATTCCGATGTGTGGGGAGGGATTTGGAAGCCTTTGGATGATTTGGTTCCTGGGGTTTTCAGTAGTGGTCCCTCTCAATCGTGATTAGAGCCCCACTGGCAATAAGGAGAGAAGGTGGGCAGGACTGAGTGCCCTGCCCCCGAATCTGTTGAGCAGGTCAGCCCCATGTGGGGGAGCAAGTGTCCCTGAAGTGAATGGCTGAACTCCCATTTCTAGGAGCAGCTGATGTAATAGCCATGTTATTCGTTCAGCATGTGTCACCCCGTGGCTAGAGCAGCGAGCTGGCAGGCAGGATTCCTGTGACCTGGTCTCACTTCTCTTCCTGACTCATGGTGTAAATTCTGTGCCTCGGTTTCCCTAGCTGTACTATGGGGTAGTACAGACCCTTGGGGAGGTGGCGGGTGAGTAAAGTTGCATCAATGAATGTCTGCACAGTGCTCTGAGATCCATGTATGAAAGGAGCTAGAGAAGCAACAGCAAGATTCTTCTGGAGAGGCTCAGTGATCAATGATCACAGCTCCCAGGAGATCCGATTCAGCAGGGGTTGGAGCATTGGGAAGGGAGGATTTCTGTCTGTAACCCAATAACAGCTGTAGGGAATCTGGCATCCTGGGGGCCTGGATCAGGTGAGCCAGGATGGCGCAGAGAGCTGTTGAAGGGAGGGATGGGTAAGACTGAGCACTGCCCTCTGTCCATTAGGAGCAAGTCAGAGACAAGGCTCAGCACTCCTTTCCTCTGGGTCTTGCTCAGCCTGATGGTCACAGCTTCTCCTTGCTTTGCAGGGGAACTGAAGAGAGTGGGGGTTGGCTCATACACACGTGTGCAACCTTGCAAAAATCTGCTTGCCTGGGAGAGTAAATTTTTTTTGATGGGCAAGGGAGACCTCCCCAGCTTTCCTGATCCATCTTCACGGGAAAGGGAGGGAGGCCAAGTAGGGTTTGTGCCTGGGCAGGTAAAATGGTCCAGACGGTTCCTTCCCCCCCGCCCCCGGTGGAGGAGCTGTGAACACCATCTCGGCCGTGGGGAAGACAGTGTCAGCAGGAGGGCAGCGAATGTGTGTGTGTGACTAAGTGGCGGGATCCGTGCAGCAGTGGAAGGAGCAGCCTTGCAAAAGCGTTTGAGAAATCAGCTCAGCCTGTGAAAAGCAGGTTTCTGCAGCCGCAGCAAACGCAGGCGGGAAGGAGACGCTTTATCCGTTTAGCCGCTCCGCTCCCGCTGCAGCCTCTCCATTAGTATTTGCTGAGAGCCGCAGTCCTGCGCTGCCAGATCAAAGGCCTTATTAACTTCCTTCTGATGGCATTTGGGCTTGAGAGGAAGGAAAAGAGGATCACTGAGAGACGACTAACATACGGACACTGCAGAGGGCAGGAAGGGGAGAAATCCACAGCCAGACTGAGGGTGGCAGTAACACTTGTAGCAGTTAGAGTGGCGGGCTTGGAGTCAGGACTTTGGGGTTATAGTCCTGGCTCTGCTGCTGAATCACCATGTGACCTCTGGGGCAAGTCACTTCCCCATCCCATGCCTCAGTTTCCCTGTCTGTAATATTGGGGCGATAATACCCTACTTACAGGGGTGTTGTGAAAATTCAAGTGTGTAATTGGCTTGGAGAGCCTCACAGGGAGGGGAGGAAAGGGCAGAATGAGAGGGATTTATTTGGGGTCAGGGGGAGGTATATGTTCTATAGGGGCATTCCAGAAATCTCTGTTTCCCCAGTGACCCCCTGAGCAGCCTAGGCAAATTCTCCTCAAAGTGAGCCTGGTACTGATGGGCCTCTTCTGTCTCCCATCCAGGCTACTAAGCCTGCAGCCCGGTGAAGCAAAGGGGTGAGTGAGGATTTAGCCAAGTGAGGGCTGGGCTGGAAGCCCCACTCGTGCTGGGAGCCAAAGGCAGAACGAAGCAGTCGGTCTCCGCTGTGCCAGGGGGAAGGGAGGCCAGGCTGTGGGATCTGCTGCTCTCATTCAGAGAGCTCATTTCATTAAAAGGCAGTTAAGCTAATTATTGTCTGTATTCAGAACAAACAGAACCAGAGGTGCATGAGAACAGGGCTTGAACCATTAACCCTGTGGGCTCGATGCTACCTGGTGACCACAGCCTGTCTACCCTCGGAGCAGGGTCAGCATGGGCAGTGGCAGAGTTAGCTTCTCTCAGGCAGGGCCCTCTGCCCTGCCCTGGCAGCCCCCCTCTGGGGTAGGTGGGGAGTTCGGGCCCCATTCAGCCCTTGACTCCTGGCCAAGGGGCTAGTTGCCTTTTCATTTCTGTAACAAAGCCCAGATTTGGAGCTGTGGCCAGTCCTTCCTGGCCCCCTGGGGTAGTCTCGTTTCCCCCATTGTCCTGTACCAGCTGCCTTGCAGCGCTGTTGCAGGGGTGAGGGTAGCAATTGCAATCCCATCTTGCCCTGGAGCAAGTGCTCAGACAATACCTCACTGCTGCCTCCAGTGCTCAGCAGCTCAGACCCCGTCCTCTGCTCTGACAGGGCCCCAGGCCTGTGCCAGGCCAGACATTTGGTGCAAAGTGTCGGTTAAACTCTTCTAATGGGGCCTTGATCACCAGCCCAAGTCTGGCACCAACTCGCCTGTCTTCCAAAGCAGTCCAATACTACCTGCAGCACTGCGGAGCAAAGTGTCTCCTGCTCATCAGAAAGGCAGTCAGGGCTTCTCCCAGCTGGGGGTTCCAGTCAGGCTCTGGATAGCTGAGTGCCATGTCATGGCAAGGTGTGTCCTTTCCCAGCAAGCGGAGGTGTGTACGCACCTCCCTTTGCCTTTGCTCAGGCAAGGAAAGAGGGTCCGATTCCTCATCGTCCTGCAGCTGAGTGCAGCAAGCTACCGCAGGCTGTTAAACCCGCTTGGCCCCGGGTGTGACAAGTGCCGAAGGTGCCGGGCAGCGCTGACTGACCTCTGGTGTTGGTTAATGTATTTCTATAGGACAAAGGTGTTTCTCAGCTTGTTTTCGGTCAATTTGTGGTCGCTGTTCCCATGCTTGTAAGGATCCTGACTTGCATTTAATCAAAAGAGAAGACGTTTCCCCAACTCCCACCAAAGGTATTTGACCTAGTGGGAGGACAGAACTGACCCCCTGCTGGTCACAAGACACCGACTGTGGCAGGGGACCTTAAAACAGCTGGACAAAATTCCCTTTAAATCTGAGCCTCAATAATACAGCTTAGCTCCTGCATTGACTTTTTTCATCCCTAGATCTCAAAGCACTTTGCAAGGCTACTACAGATGAGGAAACTGAGGCATGGAAAGCAGACATGATCCGCCCCCATGGTCACACATCAGATCAATGGCAGAGCTGAGACTAGAACTCAGGATCCCGGTGGTGCCCCATCCACCGACGGTTTGAAAATGGGGGTCAGCAGAACAAGTTTACGCTGCTGGCTCCACCCCCAAAATTTCCCCAAGTTATTCCCATGTCTAACCCCACGGAACCCTCTTTTCACATGCTGGAAAGTCTCCTGCTTTGACTCCCGTTTGCTGTGTCAGCCGGGGAAGGGGCTGTCCCTTTAAGAGCAAAAAGAACTGGGGTGGATGACACAAGCTGGTTTAGTGCAGCTATTAACAGTTACAAGGATTAGGAAGCTGCCAGAAAGATCTTGGCATTCTAGGGATTGTGCTGCGTCCATGGGGCATGTCTGCGCTGGGGAGGAGAGGACACCCAGACATGAACTCGGCTGGGTCCGGCACTGGCTTGACATTGCCTGGCCTGTGTGAGCATTGCAGTAGCACAGGGATCTGCCGCTCCACCGTGTGATGGGAAGAGAGGGACCCACTGGCTGCTTTCAGGGTAAGTTCTCTAATGCCTCCACTGGTGTCTTCTTCCTCGCTGGGGCAGAGACGTCAACACACCTGGGCCTGACCCAGGATTCCGTAGGGTCCAGTTATCCACTTCCATGACTCTGAGGGCCAGGAGCCATTGGAGGTGCTGCTGTATTCAGCGCACAAAGCAGAGCCCTTGGGTCCAGCAGCTGGAGCTTTATATGATCCGTCACCCTGGCAGGAGGCAGGTTTGAATGTGTCCCCTTGGGACGCGTGGGTTCTGCTAACACGGACATGATAGCAAAGGGATGCGGCAGGTTTAGACGTGGGACCTGATTCTCCTCTACCTTGCGCCGTCAGTGATCCCCGTGCAAAGGGAGTGCATTCCGATCGGGTAGCATCATGCACCTGCTTTGCACAGGTGACACAAGTGCCAGTGAATCGGGCACATGGTACCTTGGATGATCTTTGCAGGATATAATTCAGGAATTAAGGAACACGTACACCTGTGCTATGTATTATGGAGCTTGGCATATGGTGTGCACGTGTGTGTTTGTATCAGGCACAAGCTAAAATATGGTAAAACTAGACCTGCGGCCCCATGGTTTTATTATTTGGATTGTGGTCCTGCCGGGGGGCGGAGGGTGTGTGTGTTTCAGCCAGTGTCTGGGCTCCGTTGTGTTGGGCATGGTACCAGTAAGTCAGTCCCTGACCAATGGGGAGTTCACAATCCAGGCTAATGGCATGATGTCAGGAATTCAGGAGGAAGTTGTGGTGAGACGACATGTCAAGGCCTGTTGGTACATTTCACTGTCCAGATTGTTACATGGCATATGTGTGGGGGTTTCCACTTTCTGAGCCTTGATTTCAGAGCTCGGAGAGAACTGAATTGTAGCTACTTATCCCAAAAGGAAGAAGGGAATTGACAGGAAACTCCCCTTGCATAAACCCTCTGACTTTGCTAAGGGAACTGGTGCTCAGATGAGCTGCGTGAAGTAAACAGGCTGCCCTTGTGGTGGGGACCGATTGGGCAAAACCACTTACCGGGACTAGCTGCTGATATTGAGCTGGCATCTGGCACATCTAGTCTGTTCCGCTCAGATTCTTGTACCGCGCCCAGCGTCGTGGTATCAGAGCTTCTGGACTGGCACTGGGAGGGGGAAGGTTATTTCTGATGGATGAAAGTTTGATTCTCCATCGAGTGCGTTTGGATGTTCTTTGTCGGAGCCCCTGTGGCGTGGCTGATACAGTCTGGATGGCGTGCGGGGTGGTCTGTAATGCAATGCCAAGGCCATTACGGGCAGCAGAGCACAGGATCCAACATGTACAAAAGTTTTGGATCCCTTCCCCTGAGCTTATAGTCACCCCCTGCTCCTCTCCTCCCTTCCAGTCAAAGGTCTCCCGGTGCCTTACAAAGATGAACCTGTGTAGCCTCACCAGTCCCTGCTGGGAGGCAGGGCTGGGTCGTTCTCTTCGGCTTGGTTAAACGACTAGCTGTGGGAGACTGCAGATGGGTCTAGAACCCAGGAGTCCTGAGGCAGAGTCCCTTGCTTTGCCCTCCAGCACCTGTTCCTCACCCAAAGCTGAGAACAGAACCCAGGAGTCCTGACTTCAACCCCCTGGTCCAACCGCGAGACCACCTGTCCCCCCGGATTTATTTTGACTGCACTAATTCCTTCTCCTGCCGCCTGTGAACAAAGCTCTTATCCTGCCGGCGGGTGGGTTTGAAGTGCGTTGGTGGAGTGAAGTGGCCAGCTCCTGACAGCCTTGCTGGAATTTATACGCTTAATTCCCTGCTGGAAGCATGTGCTTCCCTCCCTCCATTCTGCAGGGATTTGCTGTCTGGCTGGCAGTAAGTGCAGGCATTAGTTCCTGGTGGGGGGAGCTCTCTCAACAACCAGCCCCCTCTGCACAGCAATGGATCCAGCTGTGCTCTCCTGCCCTAACAGCCCATCAGCATCAATAATTCACGCACCAGCCTGGGCTTGGTAAATAAGAAATGCACTTCAACCTGCCCAGCGGGAAGGGGGATCTCCCCAGCCCCCCTGCAGGGACTGCATCCTACAGGCTGCCTGAGCCCAGACTAGTTTGGCTCTTGCAGGGAGGGGGTCAGGACCTGACACAGATATCTAGGTGTGGATCCTTTGGTAGCATCTGCTCTGTTTACCTGGGCCCTGCAGGGATGGTGGGTCTCTGTGCTGTGCCAGTCAGAGTCACTTCTGACCCATGTTACGTTCCCAGGATCCCCTCTGTAACTGCTCTTGGCATTCAGATTACAGATGAACTTGGGTAATAGACGAGCTCTTCATCTCGCCCTCTGGGCTTCTGTCTCCTGTTCCCATCCGCATGGAACAGCCTCCCTCCGCAAACACCCACCTGTAAGCCAGTGCATCCAACAGCAGCAGTTCAGTTCCCTGTTCTTCAGCGTTGGGTTTTGCTTCTCCAAATCCAACAGTTTGACATAAATCCAACAGCTAAACCCGGTCCTGTTCTCCACAGGGGCTGGCCTGGCTCACTCCCAGCTGGCTGCTTGTTAGCCTTTTAGCCAAGGACCAGGTGACCTGAATCTTATCAGCTGATCCTCAGACTATTCACCTGGGAGGCAGCTAATTAGTCACAGGTGGGGTGCTAGCCAAGCCCCCTCAAAGGGCCATCCCACCGCATGACACCATCCCCCTCGTCCTTCTTCCAACAGTGGTGCTGATCCTTTGACCTACTGTTTTATCTGGAGGGCTAAGCATTAGAGTGGGAGTCAGGAACTCCCAGCTTCTGTTCCCTGCTTTGCCCCTTGGGCAAGGTCCTACCACCTCTCTGGGCCTGTTTCCCCAGCAATAACAGGGATAATGACCCTGGCCCACCTCCTAGGTTGGCAGGTTGCAGGACTTGAGCATGGCTAGTATGAGCTCATTGCACTGAGGGCGGTTACACTGGTGCTATTGCACTGAGTTCAGATCTCCAAGCATATGAGGTGAAGAGGGGCCAGGTATCCCTTAAAACCCACAAGGCCTCGGTTCCTCTTCGGTCCATGGGAGCCTAACTTTGCTGTCTCCCTGCCCTGGCGTGAATTCCCCCCAGTGCACAATCTAGCATCCCAATGCTGCAGCACATAGGAGCTACTCTCCCGTGTATCCATCTTACTGGTGCCAAAATGCCCCCCCAGCTACACACGCTGAGCTGAGTCCCTGGCTTGAAGTCACCCCGGCTCTCCTTGAGACAGGTGCAGGCGACGTCTCTGGGGGATCAGAGCAGGGTTGAACAGACCATAAGAACGGCCAGACTGGGTCAGACTAATGGTCCATCCAGCCCAGGATCCTGTCTTCCAACAGTGGCCTATACCAAGTGTCCCAGAGGGAATGAACAGAACAGGGAATCATCCAGTGATCCATCCCCTGTCGCCCATTCCCAGTTTCTGGCAAACAGAGGCTAGGAGACACCGTCCCTGTCCACCCTGGCTAATAGCCATTGATGGACCTGTCCTCCATGAACTTATCTAGTGCTTTTTTGAACCCTTTGCTGTGACCTTGGCCATTTTCCCTCCCTCCCTTCCTACCCCACATTTGTCCATTGGGTTGAAAGCTTGTTGCACAAGTATTTTGCAGCTTTCCCTGTACCCTGACTCTGCATCGCTTGGATTCCCCATGCCTCCTGCTCGTCATGGCCACTGGCTTGGCCCATGTGCCCGCTGCAGACGGGCGGGAGGAGGGATGCAGGCTGGCAGAAGAGTTCTCCAGATGCAAAGATGCTGCAGCGCACACAGCAACCCCGGCAGTTTCTGGTCCAGAAGCCTGGATTGAGACTCACTCTTGCAACCATGGGGACCTCTGGTGAGGACACATGAGGACAGGAGTATTCTTCAGTAAAGAGCCAGCACCTTACAGCTGGCAGTAGTGGCACTGCAGCCCTCAGACACATTACTCCAGTGTCCAGTACTTGCCTAGGATGGGCTGTTTCTCCAGGATGTCGCAGCATTGCAGGGCGCTATGGTGAAAGCAGCTCTGTGTCTAACTGGGACACGGGAACGGCCACTGTTGTCTCGGCGAGCCAGCTGGGGGATAGGAGACCTTGCTCCAGAGACGCATGGGGCCAGGGAGCTGGATGCTAGCGCTGCTGCTTTCATTCCCCAGCGCATTGTCGACTGGCAGCAGCCGGGACTTTCGCAGTCACCTTGGCTCACAGCGGCTAGATTTTGACACAGGTGGATGTTGAGCAAACTGGCAGCCCTGGAGCTAGAAGTCACCTGCTTTTTCACAGAACTGGGACAGTGGTGGGCAAGCGTCCCCTGTACCGATCCTGCTGATGTCTCAGCCCTGAGCTGGAAGAGCCACTCCTGGGGCGAGAGAGGAGCCCAGTCCCCAGGACTTATTTCACCCTTGGCCTCCCCACTGAGAACTGCCAGCCAGCGGGGCGGGGGCATGTAGTGCCGATTAAACTGAGACCCCCCCCAACTCATTTCACATAGGGGCCACCCGATGGTTACGTCTGTCGCCCCTGCCAACCTGGGCTGCTTTTGAACCAGTGCGCTGCAGGGGCAAGTCGCCACATCCCATCCCCCATTGGTATTTAATAGGTTGTGCCCAGAGGCCTTGGTCAGGATCAGGGCCCCTCTACGCAGGCAGTGCACCTCCAGAGCACCCCCGCATGGCCAGGGCCTGCCTCTGGTTTCTCCTCACCAGGGTTTTCCATCCCTCGTGGGGATTCACGCGGCTCAGTCCTCCAGCAGGGTCACTCTCAGGGTCCAGTCCCCTTTTTGGGGTAACAAAAGTCCAGCAAGAGTCCCCTCAAACAAGAGTTCTTCCACCCCACTGGGGATCTTTGTCAATCCACTCCCAGCCCCACCTGGCCGCAGTCTCTTCCCCGCAGAAGCCTCTCTGGGGAGCAGTGACTTGGGCCTCCCACCTGGAGTCTCAAGGTTGCAGGGCAATGGCGGCAATGCCCAAATGGCCCCTGCTCCAGAGAGTTCACAGGCTAAGACAGGCCCCATCCAGGCTCTCGCTGGTTTGGGATGGCGAAGGCAGACAGCGTAGCTTGGCCTGGGTCCTCTTACTGGGGGTGGCCCGGACCAGGATGGTCTCTCACTAATCTGTATCCTCAGCTGGGCCTTCAAGTTCTAAGGTCTGGTCCTTGGTACGAGGCTGGGATGCCAATCAGAATGCCTCCCGCCCCCTGGGGAAGAGGAGCCATAATTACACCTCCCACAAACTCCCCTTCCACATGGTTTTCAGACTTGGTTCACGGAACAACTGTAATTAAACCCTCCAACTCCATTCCCTGTAATTTCAAGCTCCCAATATTTGTACTGGTGGTTTTGACTGGAGATGCGTTATTCAGACCATTCAAATCTAGGTATGTTGGTGGTGGTAGCTGCCTTTCCTTAGCGGCTAACTCGGGGCCAGAATTCAAATGTAGATTTTTTTTTAATGTGCTCTTCTTTGGGAGTTTCTTTGTTGGCAAGAGTCGAAGAATCTGATTTAAACGATTCCCTGAGAGTTTGAGCTGATTCAGAGCTGAGTGGGGTGCGTGTTACCAGGGTACGTGATTCAGAGCAAAGGTGTGCGTGTTACCAGGGTGGGGGGGAAGGGGTGTCTGTGGAGGGATGGGAGGGTGATTCGTCAGAAGCAGCAATGGAACTGTGTGTCACAAAAAACATTTACATTCCCCTTGCGGTCCAGCTCTGCGAGCAGGTTCCTTTCCCAGCCCGCATTCCAAACTCGCCCCTTCCTGGGATTTGGCTTTAGCAGTAACCTAAATTCCAGCTCAAGCCTTCCCTTCAGGCTTGGCTACACCCGTTGTTCCTCCCTCAGGCCTGCTCAGCCCACCCCCTAGACCATCACTCTCTTTCTTTCTGTCCAGAACCCACTTAACCCTTTCTCAGCAGAATCGGCCCCTCCTCAGAGGGTGGGGATGTTTCAGGTTTAAACTGCCAGCTGGGCACAGACTGGTCTGTGGTCTCAGGTAAGTCCCTTCTCTGTGCCAATGGCCGTAATAATCTTCCTCTCCTCCCACGTTTGTTGTAAGTTCTGATTAACGAGTGTGTCTGTAAAGTGTTTTGGGGTGTGTGGGCGTGAGGCAAGGGCAAAGGAGTAGTATTAGCTTGTGTGTGTGTGGTGACCTAGATGCATGCCCTCTGATGTTAGCTCCTCTGGGGCCTGTCTCTGCCAGTGTGGGTGGCTGCGAGATGCCAGGGATTGTTGCTATCTAGACGCTGGTTTATTGCCACTTGAGTTTCTCTCCAGCCCAGCTGGCTGTGCGTCACACCCGACTTGCTTAATCACAGTTGCCATCAATGGCAGGGACTTATCCACCGCCACTCAGCAAGTCAGGCCCAGGAGTCCTGACGAAAGGGGACAAATCAAAGGTTTCAGAGTAGCAGCCGTGTTAGTCTGTATCAGCAAAATGAACAGGAGTACTTGTGGCACCTTAGAGACTAACATATTTATTTGAGCATAAGCTTTCGTGGGCTACAGCTCACTTCTTCGGATGCATAGAATGGAACATACAGTAAGAAGATATTTATACATACAGAGAACATGAGAAGGTGGAAGTAGCCATACCAACTGTAAGAGGCTAATTAATTAAGAGAAGCTATTAACAGCAGGGGAGAAAAACTTTTGAAGTGATAATCAAGATGGCCCATTTCGGACAGTTGACACGAAAGTGTGAGGCTACTTCAACATGGGGAAATAGATTCAATTAGTGTAATGACCGAGCCATTCCCAGTCTCTGTTCAAACCTAAGTTAATGGTATCTAGTTTGCATATTAATTCAAGTTCAGCAGCTTCTCGTTGGAGTCTGTTTTTGAAGCTTTTCTGTTGCAAAATTGCCACCTTAACGTCTGTCACTGAGTGATTAGAGAGGTTGAAGTGTTCTCCTACTAGTAAAAGAATAAATGGACACAAATCTGACATCCGGAATCATAACATTCAAAAACCAGTAGAACACTTCAACCTCTCTAATCACTCAGTGACAGACGTTAAGGTGGCAATTTTGCAACAGAAAAGCTTCAAAAACAGACTCCAACGAGAAGCTGCTGAATGTCCCACTCCCTCTGCACGGCATGGTGCAGGGCAGAGAAGAACCAGACTCAGTAGTGTCCTGCTCACACTGGGTTGCTTGGCTCTCCCTGCCCTGAGACAGGCCAGATCCTCAGATGCTGTCAATGGAGCAATGCCGATTCACACCCCGCTGCAGATCTGGCCTGGGACGGGAGCCCTGGGGGCGCGGATGGGTTCAGTGGGACCGTCTCCTCACTAACAGCTCTCCTTCTGGCCTGCCTTTCGCCCCTTCCCAGGAAGCATCATGCTGACCAGTATCGCCGATGGGATCTTGTGTTGCCTGATGGGCAAGACAACCAACGCGGTGGGACCCGTGGACAGCGTTGAGTCCAGCGACGGCTACAGCTTCCTGGAGGTGAAGCCCGGGAGGGTCCTGCGGGTGAAACATACCCTGCCCACCCGCCGGCCCGAGGAGGGGCCTGAGGAGGGGCCCGAGCGGGGTGTGGTGCACTGTAAGCGGAAGATCACCCTCTACCGCAATGGGCAGCTGGTGATCGAGAACCTGGGTGATGCCATCCGCTCCGAGCTCCTGCACTGCCAGAACGGCCCCGTGGAGCCCCAGAGGACCATGGAACTGGAGCTTTCGGACGTTGCCGGCAATGCCTCCACCCAGGGCACCACCGCCAACCCGGGCTCCGGCGCCCGGCAGGCTCCGGCACCCAGCAAGCGCCGGAAGCGCAAGCCCAAGAAGGTCGTCAACATTGACTGCAAGAAGCAGATCAGCAGCTGCAAGGGGACGCAGAGCGACGTGGTGCTGTTCTTCATCCACGGCGTGGGCGGCTCCCTGGACATCTGGAAGGAGCAGCTGGACTTCTTCAGCAAGCTGGGCTACGAGGTGGTGGCCCCGGACCTGGCCGGACATGGCTCTAGCTCCGCCCCGCAGATCGCGGCCGCCTACACCTTCTACGCCCTGGCCGAGGACATGAGGGCCGTCTTCAAGCGCTATGCAAAGAAGAGGAACATCCTGATAGGCCACTCGTATGGGTAAGGCACCGGCGGGCGGCAGAGAGGCTGGCACGGCGGGTGCCCAGAAGGGGAGAGATTGGGGCGGGTAACTCCCCACCCCAGCATAGTCTTCCCTAGTGAATGGGTCTCTCAACACACCGTGTGGGTCAGGACTCACCGCTGAAAGAACGATGATGGGACTAGAGGTCTTTCAATTCCAGATCGGTCCATCCGGTCTCATGGCCCACCCACCCATCAAGCTGGATCACACCACTGGGCCGCTCCTGGACTGGCCCTTTGGAAGGTGGGGGAAGCCCCCCATGCAGCTGGCCCATTGTCCCGTCAAGGAAACTAGCAGTCCAGGTTGCAGCTGCATAGATTGTGCTAGGCCAGAGGAAGCAGTTATGCAAATAGACCTCTGTCCTCTGGCTGATTGGTGGGTAGCTGGGTGGCCTGTCTCTTTAACGATAGCTTCTCCCCAGCGGGCGGTGGCTGGGAGTGGTCAGCCTCCTTCCTGCCCCCTTGGTTATTAGTTGTTATTTGGTTCTTAAATCTGGGAGGAAACTCTGCAAACCCAGCTGCAGCAAAGCCCAGTGCATCTCCTGCTGCCTCTTGTCAACTGGTGCATGATCCCTACCCCCAGGCGGATTCAGTCTGCATCCCCAGATCCTGCACTCTGGGGGCTGTGCCGTGCTGGCTGGCTAGGGTGTCAGCTCCGCTCCCCCTTTTCACTGCTGCCCGGGGAGCGAAAGGAGCCTGCGCAGGCTCCCCACAGCATGTGCTTCACCCGCAGGGGAGGTCGCTTCCCGTCCTTGGCCTCTCTGCTGAGAGCTCCGACGGACCAGAGGGCTGGATAGTGGCCGGTGGGGCGGAAGTCCTGTGCTGCAGGCACCTGAGCTGAGACCGGCCACCTCATTAGGCAGCTCATCCCACCAGCTCTTGCTTTCCAGACAGGGACCAATATGCATCATCTACCAGCATCTAAACTAGGGTGACCAGATGTCCCCATTTTATAGGGACAGTCCTGATATTTGGGCCTTTTTCTTAGATAGGTGCCAATTACCCGCCACCCCCCCGTCCCGATTTTTCATACTTGCTCTCTGGTCACCCTAATCTAAACTGAGGCCTGGAAACCTCATTTCACTTATGATCAGCACCATCTCCCCATCCCTCTCTAATGCTGGAAGCCAGCTGCACAAAGACCCCCATCTGTGATCTCCGGGGAGGCTGCCCAAGGGGCAGTGACTGCTCCCAAGCAGCGCTGATGACCTGTCCTGCAAGGGGGAGGCGGCCCTATAAATAGCAGTAAGTCCAAGAAAGTCAATTAGGCAGCAGTTAAGCAGTGCAAAGAGCAGGGTGGGAGAAGGCATTCGTAAAGGAGCAGGCCCCCGCTGCAGCCCCCCGAGGTATTTAATGGCGTGGACAGGAATAGAGGAGACAGAGACTGGCTCAGAGCCCGGGAGTGAAAGGGGATTAGGTTTGCTGAAGGGAAACATGAAGGGATTTTGGCTCTGAACTAGATCAAAGGTGAGCCCTCCCCCGCCGCCACCCGGGTCCTTGTGCGATGGACACTCTCATCCGGGCTGTCTGATTGATTTGCAGGCACTCGTTAGAGGCCATCCCTGTCCCAGCTCTGGAGCGTCTATGTAATTCAGACCCCAGTAATTATGGAGCAGAGATGGCCTGGCAG
This sequence comes from Platysternon megacephalum, assembly GCA_003942145.1. Lineage (NCBI taxonomy): Eukaryota > Metazoa > Chordata > Testudines > Platysternidae > Platysternon > Platysternon megacephalum. Next base: position 3,120,470 of record QXTE01000096.1, read on the forward strand.
CTCCCCAGGGAAGGTTGAGTTCAGGTGTGTACATAAAGCAGCACTAAACCGATCAGCTCCCTCCTGCTCTGGGGCTCAGAATGTGTCCCAGGCAAAGTAAAGGGTACAAGCTGGAGCAATGATATTGGGGTTTCTCGGCTCTTGGTCATCCCGCATGTTTCCAGTAGGACTGGATAAGCAGGGGAGGATTAAGGGCGATCAGCAGAGCGGTGTATGGGGAGCCCAGTCAGATAAATGTCCCGTCTCCTCCTTGCAGGGTTTCCTTCTGCACCTTCCTAGCCCACGAGTACCCGGACCTGGTCCACAAGGTGATCATGATCAACGGGGGCGGCCCCACCGCGCTGGAGCCCAGCCTGTGCTCCATCTTCAACATGCCAACCTGTGTCCTTCACTGCCTGTCCCCTTGCCTGGCCTGGAGCTTCCTCAAGTGAGTTGCCAACTCTTCTGACAGCTGTTGCTGGGGCAAATTAACCCTGGGGAGGGAGAGGTTTGCAGAGGGGTATGAAAAGCTGCCCCCACCTCCGCTCGGTACGACGGGCCGTACCAGCAAGGGCAGAGGCAGCGCTGGGGCTGTGCCAGGACGAGGGGCAGCCACAGCTGGCAGCAGCTCCCCACTTCTGCTTCTCACCCCCCCCCTTGCACAGCTTCACCTATTGTCCCGCTGAGCACGGCATCTGAAGGGGCTAGTATGCACCCGCCCGGCCTCTCGCAGCCCCAAGAGGGGCCCGGCTCCAGCTGAGCAGAGACGTGCAGGGGGAGATCATCTGGGCTCTGCCATTACCCAGACACAGTCAGTCAGTCTGCCCAGCAGGCAAACGGCAGCTCTCCCTCCCCAGCCCATCGCCCGGGCTCACTCCCTGTGCCAAGCGTCTTCTGGGCTCCCCCTGACCTGGGCCGTGCTGTTAACTCTCCCTCACTCTCTGTCGTGTGCCCGGTAGGGCTGGCTTCGCTCGCCAGGGTGCCAAAGAGAAGCAGCTGCTCAAGGAAGGCAACGCCTTCAACGTCTCCTCCTTCGTCCTGCGGGCCATGATGAGCGGCCAGTACTGGCCGGAGGGTGACGAGGTCTATCACGCCGAGCTCACCGTGCCGGTGCTGCTGGTGCATGGCATGCATGACAAGTTTGTGCCAGTGGAGGAGGATCAGCGGATGGCCGAGGTACGGTACCGGCAGCCAGACCTGCGTGGGCTGAGGAGCACAGCATGAGTTAGAAGCGATGGGATTTGCTACGTGGCGTCAGGTCGCTGGTCTGTGTAGTCAGCATCCCCCGTCTTGCTGTGCTGGACCAGACCGGTGGGGTCATCTCCCCTCCCTGCTGGACTGACCCATTAGAACCCGTCAGGCAACACATCCCGCAGGTGCAGTGTGCCCTGACCCCACCCGACCTCTCATTGGACAGAGACCAATCTAGCTGTTACAGCCATTGGATGAAACATGGTTCTGATTTGCATATGCAAATACAACATCCTTCCCTTGAACTCCCCTGGCTGCCATGGCGGTGGGGCTAGGGTGACCAGACAGCAAATGTGGAAAATGTGGACAGGGGGTGGGTGGGGGGGTAATAGGAGCCTATATAAGAAAAAGACCCAAAAATCAGGACTGTCCCTATAAAATCAGGACATCTGGTCACCCTCCGAGGGGCAGAGTAGGGGTCCAGCTGGATGCAGTCCTGGGGGCAGAGCCATGTGGACAGTCATGTGCAACACACACTGGTCAACTTGGGCATGGAGTGACACCCACTGTCTGCCCCCCTTCCCTGCCCCTGATCAGAGAGGGCACGATGGGCTCAGGGCACATCTCCTCTCTGGCTCCTGTGCTGCCAGCCAGCGGCCCAGGCCAGCAGTCACCTCCCTGGAGGTCACCCTGCTCCCCCAGGTTAGTGGGAGTGTGAACAGACAGGCAGAGCCCTTCAGCTGCCCTTGCCCGGCGTTATCTCCTCTTCCTCCGGGGACGAGCAGCGTGGAACGTGTTGCTGGCAGGGGCAGGGCGGCTCTCGCGGCAGCTTGTGTCCCAATGAGATAAGCCCAGAGCTGGGTGCCAGGACTAAAGCTGGGGGGGGGAATCAGTCCATGCCCACTGAGCCTGACCTCAGCCCCAGGGGCTCTGCCATTGAGTCTGACAGCTCCAGACTTCCTCCTTGCACCATCGGGAGTTCAGCCCTGGTATCTGCCCTCCCCACCCCCGCTAGTGCCCAGCTGTGTGGGAGGGGGAGCTGCTGGCTGGGAGCCTGATTGTTCCAGTTTCCATAAGCCCTGATGGCCGTCCTGTGCCATGTCCTCTATTCCCAGATCCTGCTGCTCGCGTTCCTGAAGGTGATTGACGAGGGCAGTCACATGGTGATGATGGAGTGTCCGGAGACGGTGAACACCCTGCTCCACGAGTTCCTCCTGTGGGAGCCCGAGACGCCCGCCGGGGAAGGGCGAGACGTGGAGAAGAAATAAGCCAGTCAGCGAGTGGTGACCCGGCTGCGGTGCTGCTTCGACGGGAGGGACTTTTCGACGTGGAGCGAGATGGGGTCTGAGTGCAGGCGCAGAGGCGGGGGTGGTGGAAAGGCTCCCCCCCAATGCATGGAGCTGTTTCCTTCCCTGGATACAGCTGGATTGGAAGCTGGGCTGGCTGGCGGCTAAGCACAATGGCTTCAAGGGGAGCGTCTTTGCAGGGCCTGGCGTGTGCAGGCTGGCGGCAGGAGTAGGGCAAACTGGCCAAGGGGCGCGCTCCCTGGGAGGGCACGGCAGCTGCTGGAGCATCTTCATCCTGTTTCCTTGTAGTGTAATTTCTCTCATGCAATGGCCCCATTTGGGGCAGGGGGTGGAGAAGTGAGACTGTGTGGAGGGGCTCAGACCGGTTCCTCTAGGTACAGCACGAGGGGCATCTCCGCTCCCCAGAGCATCCCACCACCCATTCACCAAAGGGGTGCTTTAAGGGGGAAGCCAAGAGATGAGGATGGCTCTGCCCCCTGGACAAAGCCACAAGGGGCAGCATCTTCCCATGAGCTCTTAGCAACTAGATGCCCCTCTTTGCTTCGGCGGAACGTGAGCCAGCCCCGGGCAGCTGGAGCCCCTCGCCGGAGGGCCAGTGGCGGGCTTGACCCTGCCCGACACAGGGTACCTGCCCCGAGGAGCTCACAACCTAAAGGGCGTGCGGCTTTTGTCCCGGGGAGAAGAGGCAGAGAAGTGAGGACTGGTCACCGCATGTCTGGCTGGTAGCAGAGCAAGGCGGGATAGTGACTGGTGGTGCCAGACTCCGAAGAGCAGCCCTAGAGCCTGGCTCTGGCACGGAGGGACGGCTCCTGCTGACCGCTAGCTGCCCTGCCTTGGGGCTGGGCCCCTAGATCTGCTTGACACCAGCTGTCCGAGAGGAGGGGGCGGCTCAGCAAAGGACGAGCTGTCTCCTGTTATTTCTCAGCACCCCCCCAGGCACGCCTTCCACCTCCTAAACCACCAGTGCTTTAGGTACCTTTCCCCTGGCTTCATCCACACTACGACCCTCCGTTTCCCCACACAACCTTCAATGAACCGACGGGGCCGGAGGAGGGTCTTGGGGAACTGATTTTGAAGCCGCTCCATGATCAGTCAGACGGTAGGTCGATGACACTGCATCCAGATGCACTACGACTCCAAACTGCTCCCTTCACTGTGGCCAGGCCTTGCCTCAGAGCATTTTCCTCGCCAGCCTCCTGCTGAGCGGCTCCCGAGCACAGCGCTTGGTAGCCCTGCCGGAAGCTGAGCGCGTCCGCATGCCAAGCGGAGAGGGAGCCATGACACGTCATCTTCTAGCCATTAACACATCGTGCGGCCGTCCATCCTCGTTAGTGTCACCTTTTGCACCAAAACCTGGTGGGCGTGGAGTAATCTAGTGTGGGGAGGGGAATGCTGCAAGTAATGAAAGAATAACTACAAAAAAAAAATCAGTCACGTACCTACAGATGCAAGTACTGTGGAAAAACAACCCTGACGCGGTCCATGTGGCTTTTCCTCTGGACCCTGGCAAACCCAGCAGCGGGGCAGGCACCGTCTGGGAGGGGCTGAGTCCGTTGCAGAACAGGGGCTACGAAGAGTTGAAAGTTGAGCTGTGGGGCTCCCCCTCCACTTTGACAGCAGCGACCATTTCATCCATTCCACTGCGGGGTGGACAGGAGCTGGGGCCGGTTTAACAGTGTCCAGCTGCAGGCCAGACTGGCCCAGAGGCAGAGGAAAAAGTCTCCCCCCACCCCTCATTTTCAGCTACTAGGAGGGGATGGGTAGGGGCTGCTGCGTGCCAGAGGCCTGGCTGGGACAGCCGTGCAGGCCTCCTGTCGGCTCCCTCCTTCCCCACGCTGGATTATTGCCAGCTGACGGCCCAGAAAGGAACAGCGCTTCGTGGGCGTACGGCTGCACACCCAACCCTGTGCGGCATCGCCCAGGCCACCAGAGCCCACGCCGGGCTCAGGGATCTCTCCCTTCCCTGCTCTGTCATCGAAACCAAAGAGATACAAACGAGCCCTCCGCAGAGCAGCTCCCGCACTCTGCAGAGAACGGAATGGGGTGGGGCAGATCTTCGCCCCGAGAACAGAGGCTGAGCCGATCCTCTACTGGAGCTGGAGCGAGTTCCTAGAAGAAACCTTTGGGCACCTCTTGAGTGCAGCTGGCCCCCTGCTCTTCTGCACAGCCAGGGCTGAGGTGCTTCCAAAGGGCCAGGCCCTGGGAGGGGCTTCTGCGCCCACCTGTGTGATGGCACCACTTCTCCAAGGCACGCTCGGCCCTGCCACGGACTGCTGAGCTTGGCTCGTCCCCGGGGAGCACAGCCCCAGGGTCTCTGACACGACAACAGGAACCGCCATAAGCCTAGCGATGGCCCTTCCAGAACAGAACCCCTCTCCCGAGGCAGCAGGTTCTAGTGGGGAGGAAGCCTGAGTGTGGCAAGCCACCATATGCGAGAGCAAACCGACTCCCTGCCCCGCCGCTCCCTGGGAACCAGCGGGTTTTGATCACTGACTGACGGGCGTCACTCCCGCGTGCTCCTGACCCATGCAGCGGTGGTGAACTTGGCTCCTGGCCCCTGCCCAGTGCTCTGCTCTCCGTACCGGTTTGTCTCATAATGAGAATTTTAACGACTTACAAAGCGGTTCAAAACGTGTTTCCATTTACACAGTCGACTTTGCCTCCAGTGAATTGTGTGAGCAAGTGGCTGCTATTAACCTGTGGAGGCAGGAATTTCTAGACTAATGCCATCTAGACACCCTCGTCATCAGTGACATGGCTGGATGACCCCCGTGTTACAGCATCTCTATTATCCTTTGTGTCCTTCATTCTTAGTGGACGCTGCCTAGCACTTCAGCCTTCTGATGTTTTATTTCAGACCAGCTGCAGAAACGTGCATAGACCTGTCGTAACCTTCCATTTGTTAGGGACCATCCCTTTGCAAGCTGAATCCTCGACGGTTATTGCTGTGGGGCTTGGAGGCACTTTGCTTTTGAATGAAACGTAGAACTGGTCAGGAAATTATGCCCCAGCCCGTTGGGAAAGCGCAGGGGGATGTTAACCTCAGTGCTCTGGCCCAGTCCCACTCTGGGCAATTACATTGTGCCTGCTTAAAATGAACCCTGCCATTTCCAATTTAAACCGTTGCGCAGCCTTTTGCTGCGTGCTATTAAACAGCTGCTGCATTTCAGTGGGCAGTGAGATTATCCCGCTGTGGGTCACACAGCCCTGGCTCAATGGAAACTACAGACAGATTCTCTTCGCAGGGGATTTGCATGGGCATCTCGGAGAGAAGCAGCAACTCAGCCAGCTCTGGCCCCGAGCAGCAGGAAAACGACAGGAGCTTCCAAGGAGGAAGGACTAAATGGCAGACAGGCTCCCGGCTCTAGTTCATAGTTAGGATGGGGTCCGGAAACGCTGACGCCAAGGGGTCTGTCAGACAGAAGGTGCAGTAACAACCCCATTGCCAGAGTGTGGATTTGCACTGGACCCTGTGCTGAGTGCAGACTGGGGGACGGCTGCATCGCTGTGGCTGTAGCTCAAAGAAATCTCTGCTCACTGCAGTAGACAGACTAGTCGCCCCCCCACCCCCCAAAACAGTGGCAGCAATTGACCATGGCAAAGGAAGCAGCCCTGGACCCAATTCCTCCTCACCCACAGCCTGTGCAGTCACGGACACCAGTGGGTGGAAAATGCTACCGACTCCAAACAGCACCACCTTAGCACCAGGGGTTAATGGCTGCCCCGGGTGTGGGGTGAAGAGGATGTGGGTCACTTGGGTGCAGCCCTGTCCCCCCCCTTCCCCTCCCCATGAGAGCAGGGTGTGTTCAACTAGCCCCACTGATGGGGAGGGGGGGGGGGTAGGAGCTGTTCTCCAGGGAGGAGGGAGGGAGAAAAGCCCAATGCTTTGGTTTAGGTTCTCTCCCACTAGGTGACAAGGGTGAGCTTCCCAGAGAACTGCCTCTAACCACCAGCACCAGGCAGGCTGTGGCCCTGCAGACCAGTGCTTGCTGCTGGCACTGGTCTGACAGGCTGTCTGATTTGACCATTAACACTCCCTCCCTACAGCTGGGCCCCAAGAGCTGCTTCCCCCATCCTCCCGAGTTGTACTTGGAAACACAGGGCTGACCTTGCCGCTGTGTTGAGATGACTGTTACTGTGCCCTGGTGGGGTACACGTTCTTTTCAGTGTCTGTTGCCATGAATTCCGGAGTCTGTGCCGCTTGTACCTGACCCTGCTTGTGTTGAAGCAAAAGGAAAGTTGTGCACTGTAACGATGAAACACTAACCTGTGAGCGTGCCATTTCATACAGTAAATATCCATTCTGTTCTCAGCACGTGACTTTATTGATCCAGTGACAGGCTCCTGCAGCCCTGGGGCAGGGTCTGCTCTGCGCTCGGACATAGGCCGTAGTTCCGTCACTGCCGCTCTGAGCAGTTACAAGGAGAGTCTCACTGAGTTTTAAAGCACGAGCAAGGGAGCAGAGTGTCCCACAGGCTGGGCAGGAGTCTTATTGCTCTCCAAGGAGCCTGTTAGAGCTAGTACTGAGAACAGCCCGGATCGGTTCAAAGGGGTGGGAGAAAACCAGTTCTTAGCCTGAAGATTGCTACAGCACAATGGACCAGAGAGATTAAAATGTGTGAGAGAAGGAACAGGGAAGCCCAACACCTCTCCCTACTTCGGGATGGAGGAATGATCCTGCACTGTTTGCTTCACAAGGCAGAACAGAGGCTGGGGGATGGACCGAGACGAGAGACAGTTCAGATCCCTGCAGACAGACAGGCTGAAAAGCTTCTACTTCTGAGCTAAGCGATTTATTTAAAAAAAACAACACTCTTTTGGGAAAGACAAATAAAAAAATAAAAAAAATACAAACCTTAAAGCAGCATAAAAACTAGCAGTATGTAAAAGGTAAGTGCTCCCCACGCACCCTCTCTTCAGCAGATCTTTCTCCATGTGCAATTCCACAGACAGAATCAAGAACATGAGCAGCCATTAACAGGTCCCCTGCCCCTCGCAGGCCGGTCAGCACATGACACTAGGGAATGATTCCGGTTGCTACAAACACTGTAAAACCCCCAGGTGTTCTTTGTGCCTGACGGCTCTTGAGGCTCCTGCCAAACCTCAGAGCAGCAGACATAAAAGACAAATTTAATTCACGTTTCAGTGATTAAAAATCCTGCCCCCGGCCGGCAGGAGGCACCTTCCACGGCCAGTTGGCCAAGTGCAGTTTAATGCTCCCCCTTCTCTAGGGAGAGGGGAGCAGGCTTCAGTTCCACAGCAGCTTGGATCTGCCCTTTTCTCGAGCGGCGAGTGTCAGCCCTGCCGCCGGTGGTGAATGACGGCAAGACCCCGTCTAGCTAAGAGCTCCGTTATCCCAGCGCCCCCTGCGAGCCGTACACCTCCCCGGCTCACCATACACAGCCAGCTAATGAGAGCTGCAGCCACCAGCCAGGCGAGAGGATGGTTGGCAGGAGCATCCTCACTGCCCAATCTGGAGGTCTGCCGGACGCAGCTGCCGTTCCCCTTCCGCCAGGAAGATCTGCATGGCCCTGTGCAGCATGTGAATCCCCAGGCACCGGCGACGTTTCATGGGCCAGCTCGCCACCACGCCGTAGTAATTCCCCTTCTTCTGATTGGTGAGCATCTTTAACCCTGGAAGGGGAAGCATGCTCACTAGAGCCATCTGCACTAAGGAGGTGGGGCGAGGAGGGGGAGCACACAGCTTGATCTCCCCCCCCCCCCCCCCCCCCCCCCCCCCCCCCCCCCCCCCCCCCCCCCCCCCCCNCCACGGGACACTTCTCTCTGGCTGCCCCATGGAAGGCTGCTAAAGGAGATGTTTCCACGGAGGGCAACAGAGTCGCAACTGCTTGTATCAGGAGTGAGTTCAGCTCAGCGACAGCCCCGTCCCCCCCTTCCCACCACAATTAAGGCAGGGCGCGTTCAAGCTAGCCCCCCAAGACGCGGAAATCTTTCCAGGAGAGTGTAGGAGGCGTTGCCTTCCCATAGCTCCCAGCTGCAACTGAATCAGAGAGAGACTGAAAACAGGAAATGGCAACCCAGATGCAGAGAGCCAGACAGGCTTTGAGACAGAGACTGTTAAACCTGCTTTACAATAGAGGCAATTCCTTTCTCCCCCCCCCCGAAAAAACAGTGTACCCCATCTGCCCCACGCTCCAACCCCCCAAGCCCCTGGACCTCAGAGGATGGGACGGCTAGAAGCTCAGGAGGGTGAGTAGACCGAGGTTCGCATGAAACCAAGAACAAATATTTCATCTTCAAAGTGCTTTATAAACAAGCCAACCCTCCCCGCCTCACTAGGAGGCAAGTCGTCATCGCCATTCTGCCTTTACAGATGGGGAAACCGAGGCACAGAGCTGGGAAAACTTCCCCAAGGTCATGGAGGGGGGGGGATTCAGTTTCAGAGTTGGGGCTCCCAGTCGTGGGCTCAGAGCCCAGCCCCTCCCCTTCTAAACCACGTCACCGTGGGGCTACGGAGGGAATGGCCAGATCGGGGACGTCTTTGAAGGATCTCTTGGGGGGGCGGGGGGGGACTAAACCTAGGACAAAACCATCATGCCACTTGCTGCTGCCTTACCAATCGCATCCACCAAGCAGGCCTCCCGCGTGTAAGCTTCCACCGGGATGACATTCTGGAAGCAGTGCACGGAGATCACGCCCTGGCCGCCCGCCCAGATGTCCAGGATGTGCTGCACTTTGGGGCATGCCTGCGGGACATAGTCAGTGGTGACTACAAACCTCTTAACACGGCGGTTTTCAGTCATCTGCAGACCCCTACAAACAATTTTGAATGGAGGTGCAGCCCCCTTTGGAAATCTTAGTCTGCGGACCCCCAGGGATCTGCGGACCACAGGTTGAAAACCACTGGTGGGGGCAGGCGAGTTATCCCGATAGATACACTGGGCCTGGGCCATTGCCAAAGACATTTAAACCCAAGCAATTTTATTCTTCCAACTGGTTCTCGGCCAGATCTGGAGCAGCCAGCTCATTGTCCCCTGGCAGGTTCCTGGTCGTTCCCCATGGGATGGCCATCTCCCCAGGCCCTCATTGACAAGTGGTGCAAATGTGAACGGCGCCAGGTAACAGCCCTTAGGCCCGAAGCCCTTTCCATCCACAAAGCAGGCCTGCTCCCAGCACCCAGCCATCAGCTGGTACCAGCTTCCTGTCACTACCAGGCGGCGCAGGAGTCAAAGTGGCAAACCTTGAAGTTAAAGGGCTCTCCTGAGGCGTGCAATCCCCACACCCCTTTCCACAAGGGACTAAACAGCTTTGGGCCAGATCCTGGGCCTGTGTAAATCAGTGAGCTCCAGCTTCATGCTGAGCTAGGGTGACCAGACGTCCCGATTTTATCGGGACCGTCCCGATATTTCGGTCTCTGTCCCGCGTCCCGACCGATCTTTGGTCGGGACGCAGGACAGAGATATCCGCAGGCAGCACTTTTTTTTTTTTTCCTTCCTCCCTCAGCCGGGACTCGCTCGGCTTTTTTTTTTTTTTTTTCCCCTCAGCCCCCCGCCCCCCCCATGTGTCCCGATATTTTATTCCCCTCATCTGGTCACCCTATGCTGAGCTCATTATCTGTACAGAGCTTGGGTTAAATGTGGGTTTTAAACCTCGGGCAGAGCAGAAAAGTCTAGTTTAGGGCCTATCGCCACCTAGTGGCAGTTTGTTTTATGACTCCCCTGCCCATTACCTGCTTCTTTCCACCCTTGTAGTGAGTTAGGGCCTGGTAGAGGTGGCTGTAGGGTCGGGAGCGTTTCCCTTTGCCCACGTAGAAGATGGCACTGACGAAAGTCCTAAAGCAGTCAGCCTGGCTCAGGTGGTGGCAGCGGAAAGGTAAGTTCTGAGTCACCCTGCAGGAGGAGGCAACGCTGAGCGTGGAAGGGTTTGGTCTCATTTGCCGTTCCTTCCACACGCCCAAGTCTCCGGCTCAGCAGGCTGCTGCCCCGCAGCGCTCCGCTGGGGCCCCGGCTAGTCTCTATGCATTGTTATTAGCTCAGCCTCTTTTAAGGTGCCTCGAGTTGCGCACCCAAAAATCACCAGTCACTTCTGAAAAGCTTGGCCAGTTCCCTGCTGGTACAAACACGGCATGTCCCACTCACCCACCCCCGCCCCGCATAGGTCCTGCGGGAACAGGAGAGCAGAGTCGCTCTTGCCAATGGAGCGGGAGGGTAGAAGAGAAAGTTCTCCTAGTGGACTTTCCCCGGGAGATGGCAGTTTTAAAGCAGGTCAGATGCGGGACCTATTAACCTTGTCCCTAAGGGGGAAGAGTTCAGAGAGACCCTCTGAGAGAGAGACGGCAAAAGCCGCCCTGCGAAGACATGGTGCAGGGAGAGAGGCCGTACCTGGGGTCCAACAGCAGATAGTTAAAGCTGGACTTGAGCACGCCCTCCCTCCACTTCCTGTTCTTGTCGGGCTGGTCGAACTGTCTGGAGAGAGCCATTTCCTCGTCCTTGCAGTCGGGGATCTGAAAGGTCTCTAGCGCAGAGGCCAGCTCGGGGCTGTGTCCTGTGCCAGTGCAAGAAGCAGCCCGTTTCCGTCCCACCCAGAAAGGGGGGAGGGGGAGAGAGAGAACATACAGCTGGATTAGACAAGGCAAGGCGAGCCAGAGATGGCTGGGCAACGTGGAGTAATGTGCACATGCCAGGGAGCACGCAGCTATCGCCTCTTCCCAAGAGACACCGCCAGAGCAGAAATCTAGTGAGTGCAGCACTTTGGGCTGTAGGTTACCAGGTTCGTACACGCCGGATCTGGGCTATCGGGTTTGTGTTTCTTTACACCGATTACCGTCCTCTCGGCCTTTGGATTGCCAGCCTTTACTAGTACTTTCAGTGAACGTCGCCACATCACAGCGGAGGCAAAGCTACAAAGAACTCCGGCCATTCCAGTTGGCTCCAACTGGGTTTTATGCCACTTAATTCCCTGGCTCTGAGTATCCAACTAGGTGCTACAGGCTGTAGGGAGGTCACTGCTGTGAACTGGGAGCCTCGGAGCCAATAGAGTGGAGCCCAGGCTTGGTAACAGAACAGAACAACACAACGCCTGGAAGGGACCCGTGGGGGAAGGGGGAGTAGGTGCTTTCTGATGCTGCCAAGGAATGATTCCTCTAGCAGTGAGAGCACATGGAACAAACCCAGGGGGTTGGCATGGCGGAGGGGAGAAAAGGGGTCATGTAAGTGGTTGCTTTCTTTGGGGTCAAATGCACCTTTAAAGAAACCTCTGTACACAGGAGCTGCACTGGTTTAATTTGAGGTGAGAGTTTAAACCAAATTTTGTTAAACTGGTGCCAAAGGCCACGTGGGACTTTATTTCAGGGTAAAGCAGACTGAGGCCTGGTTTGGCTGACCCAGCCACGTTGCTCAGGGATGTGAAAAATCCCCCCCCCCCCCCCCCCCCCCCCCCCCCGAGTGACGTAGTTACGCTGACCTATGCCCCGTGAAGACAGCGCTAGGAATTCTTCCATCAATCTAGCTACTGCCTCTCAGGGAGGAGGATTAGCTATGCCCTCTGTCAGCATAGGTAGTGTCTACACGGAAGCACTACAGTTCCACTGTAGCATTTCAAGCGTAAACAAGCCCTAAGTCTATTAGGAACAGATTTAAACTAAACCAAGATTATAGCATCCACACTGTGATCTGAACTGGTTTAACTAATCCAGTGCAAGTTTGTGTGTAGACAAGATCAGGCCCCAGGACTGGAAAAGCAGCAACAGAAAAATCTGTTAAAATGTTAATGCTGCAGACCTTGTCCACACAGGAAAGCTGCACTTGTTTAAACCGATTTAGTAAAACCAGTGCAAACCCCTGTGTTGACACTGATTTCAGTTGGCGAGGGGCTTATTTCAGGTTCCTAATCCACTTTAGCTAAACCAAATACACCCAGTTTAAATTGGAGCAGGACTTTGCATGAGTTTAACTAAGTCAATTTAAACAGGTGCAGCTTTTCCATGCTGACTTGGCCTAAATGCTCCGTCTCTGACAGAACAGCTTAGCTAGAAGCTCCACACCCACCCGTTCCCTGAAAGAAACTGCTTACCTGCAGACCTCTTTCTGGTCTGGGCGTTCGGGTCTTTCATCAGTTTGTCGAGCAGCTGCAAGTAGAACTTCCTCGTTAGACCCGTAATGGGCCCTGGGTTCGCGCCCAGGTTTCTCAGCTTCCTAATGAGGGCTTCATCAGAGAGGAGATGCAGCTTGGAGGTTGCCATTGGTGACTTGCACTGCGGGGGCTGGTTCTCTTTGCTCGCCTGCTCCGCCAGTTTGCTCTGGTAGGCTCTCCAGTCATAAACGATAGTGTCATCAGAACTTGTAGTGTCTGCGAGGACGGATGCGTCGTCCGTGCACGGGACATGACGCTCGATCAGCGCGTACCCTTCCTCCTCGTCCATGTAGAGATATTCCACCGGCTCACGGGCGCTGAGGTTCACAGGCCGGCCACCGGGCGAGAGGGGAAAGTCCTGGCTGCACGAGTCCGGCACGGGGCTCAGCCTCCCCGAAGGGTGGTCGGTGGCAGACGTTGCCTGAGAAGGCCTCCTGGAGGACAGCCGACTGAAACTAACCCTGGAGGGACCAGGCTGCCTCTTGGCATCCAGCTGAGGCTGACGGTGCTCCTCTTGCGGGCACGCGCTGGGCAACACTCTCCCACCTTCCTCATTCGCAGCATCTGACTCAGCCTGGGAGAAGGCTGTTGCACCAAGGGGCCTGGTGAGAGCAACCTGCCGTGTTGGGTCTGTGCAGTCACTCTCCCCATCTTCCGTCAGCCACATGCTGTCTGATGGGGGGTTGTCTGTATCGGAGCTTGGGAGGCCAGGGTGGCAGGCAGCACCCGGCTCGGCTTTCCCCTTGTTACCGGACAAGGACTGCTCATCGGTGCCTCCGTCAGAGTCTAGCAGCACTGTGGGGCTGGCATCTGGGTAGCTGTTATCACCAGCAGAGGACCCTGAGTAGCTGGTGGCTTTTGCGATTATTTCAGTATCATCCAGGTCATTCGTTTCTTCTGCTTCCCAACAAGATGCATTTTCACCCCCCTGAGCGACCCAGCTCTCCCCCGCGGTATTACCTTCCAGACAGGCGGCAGGGGCAACTGGCATCCAACGCATCCCCGGGGGGCTCCTAATTCTTCTGGGCCGCCTTGGCATCTCCAGTGTCTCCTCGAAGAGCGATGAGGAGGAGCTGCTGTCACGCGCCGCAGAGGTCAAGCGGCTCTTTGTTCTGGGGGTGACGTGGCAGGGCCTGGGGCGCAGCTGAAGCAGTGGTGAAATAACTGAAGATGTGGGAAGCATCTTCTGTTTCTCGTTCAAGTGAGAGAGCTCGTCTTCCCCAGAACCGTCAGCGGGACTGGCAAGGTGCTGGATCACTAAGGTGTCAGCTTCACTGCTCAGACTGGGAGACTTTACCGATCTCCCTCTGAATGGGCTGCCATTCATTTCTTCCTCTCTGTTATTGTCTTCCATGTCCCCGCCTGGCGTCCCCATGTCTGGCGTCCCGCCCGTGGCCCCGCCGAGCAGCACCGTGTCCGGCATCTCTGGGTCAGACCCATTTGCAGAGGGATCCCATTCCTGAATATCGGCTATTCTTGCTACCCACTGGCTACTGGTCAGTTCTGTCCTTGCAGAGAGACTGCTGTCTGTGGAAAGCAGCATCCCCTTCAATTTACCCTGCAGTTTCCAGTCTGCAATAATTTGCCTGTAGTTCACAGAGGCGGCAGCTTCCCGAGGACCAGCTTCCTCAACCGCATCATCAGCCGGGGTCAACTGATGTGGTTCCTGAGTCGACAAGATGTTTGAGCCTCTGCCATTCTGCTTGTGAGAGACACACTCAGCCTGTAACTCTTGGGAAGGGCTTGATACCCCCGTGTCTTTGAGAGATTCGTGTGCAGTGCCGCAGGTACACAGCTCTGAAGCTGGCTTCCCAGCGGAGGTCAAACCAAAACCATCCCTGCTAATATGGGATGCTTCAGAACTAGCATATAAATGCCTTCCTCCTGCAATCTCTGTGTTCTGTGACCCAGAGGGCGGCCCGTGCTGCATAACTGCTTCCACTGCAGATGGCATTTCTACCAGCTTCTCGCAGCTCTGCCCTCCGGTGCTGGCCATCAACTGTTTGCCTAAGTGCACTCGTGAACTCCCATCTTTGCTGCCAGCGTTGTTGGAATCAGCACTTCCGTCTCCGGCACACAGAGAAGAGCTGCAGCATTGTGTATCTCCACCGGTACAGCCCTCATTCCCTTCCAAGCATTTCTTCAGCTCACTGTGGTCAGAAGCGTCTGCGGCGCTAACGTAACAGTCGCTGTCACAGCTGCTATATTGGCTGCTGCCGCTCTCGGAGCTTCTGCTAAGCACCTGTCCAGCGGCGTAGGGAGAGTCTGCATTTGTGTGTGTTCTGGCCAGGAACGCTGGATCCATCACTGTCTTTTCCAAGTCACAAATGGCCGTGGAGTTGGCCCGACAGAACAGGTACACGTGGTCTGGGGATGTGACGTCCAATCCTTCCTGGCCATTCACCTTTCCTAACATTTCGAGATCGAGGAAGTCACTGAGCCGCGACAGGCCCAGAGTCCCGTTGGCAGCACTAACTCTGGGGTTGCAGCGTGGCCCCGAAGGGCTTTCCTTCCAGTTCCCATCGTTACGGAGGGGGAACATTTTAGGGGACTCACAGAAACTGACACTTCTCCGTGCCCGCGCTGCATGGCTCATGCTGCAACGCTGTGATTGAGAGAAGATCACAGGCTCCTTTGAAATGGATTCATCCTGGCCAGGCACTGGCTGGGAAGATAGACCGTGACCACTGTCTGTTGTGTCTTCAGGGCCAGGTGGTGTCAAACTATCGTCTGTCTCTGAAGAAGGAGAAGCAGAAGCTTCATCCCCAGGAAGGCCCTGTGTTGTAGTCAGACTTGAAGTTAGTTCTCGAGGCTCATTACTGGCTGAAAGGCAAGTGCTGGACAGCACTGGCTGAGGTAGGCCAAGACGGCTGCAGGGACCATTGTCAGACAAAGTGGCAGGTCCCTGGGAACGCCCCGGGTGCGAATAGGCACAAAAGGCCAACGTGGACGGAGACACTGAACAGCATGGATGGTCCTGGAGATTCCCTGGGATACAACTCAGCCGGCCATTTGCATCAGCAGCTGCCGCGTTGTTAAAGGTGACACCCAGCCCTGAGTTACTGGGACTCCCATCTGGCAGACACTTTTGGGTGCTGCTAAGCGGTCCAGGATCATCCCACGCTTCAGAAAGTCTTGAGATGATACCGGTTTCCGTGCAGTCGTCAGTCAGAACGGAAAGGAAGCTCTCAGCGTTTCTCAAGCCTTCGTGGCAGACTGTAGAAGACAGAGCGACACACTCACTACTCAGCATTCATTATATTAAAACAGCATCTTACAAACCATGCTAACGAAACACACACAGCAGTTCATCTGCAGTACCACCTCGCTGGCAAAGCAGACAGTCGGGCACCAGCACTCCTAGACACTATTCCTTGCTCTGCCACTGACTCCATGTGTGACCTTGAGAGAGTGACTTCACCTGTCTGTCTCAGTTCACTCGCGTGTAATGTGGGGAGCACCTCACAGCATGCTGTCAGGCTTCGTTTTTAAAGTGCTTTGAGATCAAATAAAAGCACAGTACAAATCGAAAGGAGGCAGCGTGGCCTAGTGGACAGCGCACAGGATCAGGGCTTAGGAAGCCTGGGTTCTATTCCCAGCCACTGGCCTGCTGGGTGACCTTGGTCAAGTCATTTCTCCTCCCTGTGTCTCAGTTTCCCCATCTGTAAGATGGGAATACTACTACTGCTCTCCTTTGTAAAGCGCTTTGAGATCGACGGATGAAGAGTGTTACATATGAGCTGGGTATTGTTATTATCGCAGCAATGCAGAGCATTAATCCAGTTTGCTTTGTTTTTTCTAGACTGCAGATAAGTGAAAATGCTTGAGAGCAGTTTGTGGGATTGGGCCAGGGGTCAGAGGGATCCAGAGCCCTTCATTTCTAGGTCATATCAGGCAACTAACGGATGAGGACTCTTGCTGTTCGTTGTTCAGTGCCTTGCTAGGTCAGTAGAGAGACCAAAGACTGAGGGGCCACAGACTTACAGCACCCTCTCAGTGCCCTGGAGATGGTCCCTCCAAGTCAGGGCTGAGACAGACGGCGTGTGGGAGGAAGTTTGCAAACAGACAGCGGCCCAGAATCCAAAGCCTTTCACCTGCACTTATTGCAGGGAACGTGTTAAGTGTTGGGTTTTTTAAATACAATTTTGCACTTAAATAAAAAGTGTCAATTCCTGCTTCAAACAGGGGCTAGACAGAGCTCGTGAGAAGGTGATTCTCCCGGGGCAGCTGAAGCCCTTACAAATGAGGGCATTCACAGTTCAGAAGCACCAGCCCAGCACTCATTCAGAAATGCTTACTGCACTTACACGTGTGCTTGTTTGCTCCATCGGCCTCCTCTGGGAGCCAAGCATGCTGGAAGCCCTGCAGGATTTGCACACACATCTTGTTTCCCTGTTCCAAGGCTAAGTCGATTGCTCTGTTTCCATCCTGAAGAGCAAAGGCACACACACACACACCAAAAAAAATAATGTATTAAACACACACCACCTTATCATGCTCTGCTTCTCAAGGGGAAACCCTCTGCTGGGAACTACCCAAGTGTAAAGGTGGGACCATGCTGCGCTACTCAGTTGGAAAGCCACAATTGGAGGTCTGCCAACCTTAGGCTGGAAGAAGATTGCCCATTATGTAGGTGATGTATGTAGTTTCCAGAGACAAAGGGTCTCAAGCTAAACAGTAAAGGGTTCTAGTTGAATAAGGAGAAGCTGTATTTTAATAGTGCTGATCACATCAAAGCACTTTACTAATGGAGGA
This sequence comes from Platysternon megacephalum, assembly GCA_003942145.1. Taxonomy (NCBI): domain Eukaryota; kingdom Metazoa; phylum Chordata; order Testudines; family Platysternidae; genus Platysternon; species Platysternon megacephalum. The sequence continues at coordinate 3,137,794 of QXTE01000096.1, forward strand.
ATCTCTTCATTCATTACTGAAATGCAGCCACCTCTGAGGTGGAACGTGGCAGCTGTTTAACAACGCACAGCAACGCAACAGGAATGGAGGTGTAGAAGAATACTGTACCCAGGTAAAGCAAAAGGCTCAACATGGGGTGAATGAATATAGGTGGGTCCTCCTGTTGCGAACACAGCCATGAGATGTCAACTCCTCAGGGCAGGGACCATGCCTTTATTTGTGCCTTGTACTGAACTGGCAGTTAAACAATAGGCTTTAATGACAAGTGCTCAGGGCCACGGACAGTTTAATACATTAATATTTCCGCTCTTGCTCAAAGTGACAAATGGAACAAATCTGGTGGCCTCTAATCCCTTAAAGACATTCACCCACATCATAAAATCACCAGTCAGTTCAGCACAGGCAGTAATCTCTGCTCAGGACTATAAGGAGACATGGTTGTCTATTCAGGGTCCCTCACTGGTTATAGATTCATAGATCTTAAGGCTAGAAGGGACCACTATGATTATCTAGTCTGACCTCTGGCATAACCCAGGCCACAGAACATCAAGCCCACAAGTTTAGGTTGAGCTAGAGTGTATCAGTTAGAAAGATCCGGTCTAGAAGACTAGATAAAATGAGAGAATCCATCACAGCCCTAAGAAATGCCTGTCCCTAAGTTAGTTAGCAAGACCTTGGGGATGAAATCATAATTATACGAACCTGGTCTTCGAGATTTGGGTCCCCTCCATTCCGCAGTAGGAGCTTCAAGCATTTGTAACATCCCCAAGAAGCTGCTACATGTAATGGTGTGAGTTCCTCTACTGACCTGAAATACACAGTGCCCCAGGTTTACATTCCAATATCTTTATGTGCCTTAAGGAAAAAATCTTTAAATGCCATTGTGTGTCTATTAAAACGCAACAAAGGAAACAGAAGATTACGATACAGTATAGTGAGGAACACCCACTGATTGGTGCATATTTTGGTACATACCATTTTGCAACTACTTCCAATCTTATTTGACAAAGGAAGAGACATTTCATTTAGTACTGTCTTGTCAAATGTATGATTGATTCTAGTGGAGGAATGGACTGCAACCACGCTAAATATTGGTATATCAACATAAGACACACAAAAGTTTTTCTTTTTATATGTAAGCAAGGTCTGAATGAGCTCTCTGCTGCCAGCTAGTGATGAGCTGGCGGGGGAAAAGGCTTCAGGACCAGATGGTATTTACATGAACACACCTACTCTGCCTAGGTATCCAGCAGACAGAGCTGTATTGCCAAAGTGATCAATTTTGGTTGGTGTTGGGTTACAAATCACTGATTACTGGGTGGGGGCTCAAGCCGGGTCTGTGTTATATTGTTAAGAGGGGCCTCAGGATATTGAACCTGGCACTTGTTACTGCCGACTCCATCTTGCAGAAGGGTTACATATACTCCTTGCACAACCTGTCATGATATAGACCATAACAAGGTTTGTGGCAGTTTGCATTATTGCAAGCTTTCTAAGAAACACATAATTCAGGGGAAGTTTATTATTGTTTTATAAGAGATCCGAGTTTCATATTTTGTCTGTCTTTGCATATGCAACTTCTAAAAGAGTGACAAACGTTTAAAATTTAAGAGGGTGATTTAAACGGCAATTCTGTGGAAGGCAAATCCCGGAGACACGTTATCTTACTGAATGCAGTTCTGAACATTGGCTCACAATGCCCTGGTTGAAATGGGACCATCTTCAATAGTAACACTTCTCACAAGTTTACAGTTTACAACTATTCTTCTCTGATCAAACTTCACATGCATCTCATCTTTTCAGCTGGGCAAAAAAAGCAAAAAGTCATTCCAGCATCTTTCAGTTCAAATGTGATTCAACAGGACACAGCATACTTGGATCTCACACCTTTTCCACACTGGGCTGGAGCAGCGACTACGTACCTCCCTGATTGTCCTGCCTTTTCAGCAGGTGAGAAATAAAGCCACACAATTCACACTGAACACATCTGTGTCCAGTTTGTCAGTTTCAACGCTCCCAGATAGACCCTTGAGCAAGAGTCTCCCGTACATCAGCGTATTGTGATAATCCACCGAACAGAAAGTCTTTCATTTTGTGCTTCCAAGTTATTTTTAGGCATACGTAAGGAAAGGCAGATGTTAACTTATCCAAGATCACAAGTTTGGGGGAGATTTCCCAATGATTAGAGCACAAAAGTAGGGGTCAGGACTACTGGATTCTATCCCCAGCTTTGCCAATAGCTTAGTGTGGGACCTTGGGCAAGTTACTTCACCTCTCAGTTTTTCTATCTGAACAACAAAGACGTTGCTTTCCACTGGAAAGGGAGAAGGATGAATTCATTAATGTCTGAAGTGCACAGAGTATTAAATGGGCTTCATCGGCTAACTAAAACCCCCCCCCCCCTTCTCCCCAAATAAAAAAGCTTCCCGATTACCTGGCATTTGGGTTTCCACCATACTGGAGAATCAGCTTCAGACAACGAACCCCGCTTTCCCTTTCTTTGCCAGCAGCCAGATGGATCGCTGCAATTCCCTCTGGCAGAACCAGGTTAGGATCCGCACCCTGCCTCAGCAGTGCTTCCACAACCCTTCAGATGTACAACAGGACACCAAGTTACACGCTACCCACATGGGATAGTCACACAGCATGACTAGACAGGGACCATTCAACATGAGACTCAGCTCTTCGGGGCAGGGACAATGTCTTTTGAAAGTTTCTACAACAGTCATTCCACTATGTGAGTATCAGATAACAATACTGTAGATCTGTAATTTATTGGAAGTCTATCATGTGATGCGAGTGGGTGTCCCAGAAGATACATAACTTCAATGTCTAAAGATGCATCTTTCAACTGAGGTTACACTGCTGGCAAGAATCTCTCCTTATCCCCAAAAATCTCCAGATGGGCTGGTTAGGGACTGGTGTTCCCTAGAAGATGTAATCACCTGACAGATGTCATTTTTTGTAACAATCTTTTCTTTTTTTAATCTCTTTTAGGGTTTTGTGTTTCTGCCCCTAGCCATGGTATCTGAGCACCTGCCACATAAAATCTATTAGCAATTGCAAAGTCCCTACTGGACTTCATTGAATCTCATGCATGTCTCCCATTTCAGGATAAACTCTGCATGGGGACCACGTTGTGCATACTTTAAATTTTATTAAATTTACTTGTTTGTTTTTCTTTAATTGATTTGGGTCAGGGTCTTCTCCCTTGGATTGTTTTTTTCTTGGGGAGAGGGGTAGAAAGTGATTCTTACAGTAAAATGCACTTTTTGAAGAGGAAGGTTTTGGCAGCAGTTCATAACAATAACGTGTTTGTCACTAAAACGCCTGCGGATGCACACTTTCTCTTCTCACTCTTCATCGGGTGGGGAAAAATATACTTGTAATTCACAAGTGATTCAAGATTTTTACAAGTTTTGCAACAAACTCCTGACCCTCAAAACAATGCACACAAGGAGCACCTACTACTTTATCAGTAGCCTTCACTTGTCACAAGCTTCCTGTTGCCTCTGGCTGCTGGCTTTCCAGAGGCAGCACCTGGTGGGGTGCTCCCCGCTTCGGATAGTTTTCCCGTACATTGTAGACTTATGCTTCCTGTTTCTCCTGATTACTTGTTTAACCCGGAGGCCCTATTTTCAGTGAGAAGGCAAAGGCTCCGCCCCTTGTTATAGTCAGACAAACCTCAGGCTTCTACTAACAAGTCCAGACATATTTCCTTGCATTCTGAGATTAGATGGCTGGTTGTTTTCAGCAAGATATAGGGGCTTTTGAATCCTCTCATTTCTACCATACAATCATCAGAGCAGCCTTTTTCTCCCCACACTTTAGAGAGACTTAATCCCCGTAGGCAGGAACAACTTCCCCTCTCTGTGCCTGTTTCTCCACCTATAAACTGGAAATAATGATACAGATCTGCTTTGTGATCTACTGATGAAAAGCATTATTACCACCTCTTAAACACACCAAGGTGCGAAATAACCACGAATTACCATGATACAACCAGTTCCTTTCTTGGTAAGCATAATACAAGTATAATGAATTGCTTGACACTGGCATTGCAATGACTATGAGGTACAATTTGCAAAAAGGTATCAGATATTATTGCACACGTTCAAGCAAAGTACTGCATAAATAGCATTCGGCTACACCCTATTGTATGCTTTGGATCATACCAGCAGGCAGGCTCAGAGCTGCAATGAGTGCAAGGTTACTACTGCTTATTTATATACCCTCCGAAGCATCTTAGGTACTTGGAGACATACAAAGACACAGGCTCTGCCCGAAAAGGTTAGTCTACCCACATGACACAAGCTCAGGCAATATGACCAGAAGCGAGCCACGAAGAATCCTCAATGCCTGGCTACTGCTCCACCGTATGTTTTATTAGCGCTGCTTTGTGACAGCAGGATGGGCAGACGCACACCCACACAAGCACCATAGGGCCTGTATGCTTTGGCTGTGCTCTTCATGGGGGTTGAGTGGAAACCAGGGAGTAGCAGCCATAGGGTCAGTGACAGGGGACAAAGTTGCTAGCTAGTTAGTAGAGGGAGCCCTCCCCTCCCCAGTAATAATAATAATATCATCTGGCAATAGATATACCCATCTCCTAGAGCTGGAAGGGCCCCTGAAAGGTCATCGAGTCCAGCCCCCTGCCTTCGCTAGCAGGACCAAGTACTGATTTTTGCCCCAGATCCCTAAGTGGCCCCCTCAAGGATTGAACTCACAACCCTGGGTTTAGCAGGCCAATGCTCAAACCACTGAGCTATCCCTCCCCTCTGCTGCACATCCCTCCCCCCCAGTGGGTGGGAGTCCCCCAGCAACGCAATATGCATGGTGAGCAGCCATTCCTCCAGAGAGCGAGCCCCTCAGTGCACAGCGAGCTGCCTCCCTTTACATGCAATGAGCTACCTCCTGTCACCAGTGCAGTGTGTCCGCGGTAGCCCCATAGCAGCAAGGTTTCCTCCCCCTCAGTGCAGCAACCCCCACTGCACACTGAGCCTGCCTGCCGACCCCTTCTCAATGCAGTGTAGTGATACCCCCACGGCTACCTATAGATTAACCCCCCCAGTGCAGTGACACCCCACTGCTACCTATAGATTAACCCCCAATGCAGTGTATGCAGTGACACCCCCACTGCTACCTATAGATTAACCCCCAATGCAGTGTATGCAGTGACACCCCACGGCTACCTATAGATTAACCCCCCCAGTGCAGTGTAGACAGTGACACCCCACTGCTACCTATAGATTAACCCCCCCAGTGCAGTGTATACAGTGACACCCCACTGCTACCTATAGATTAACCCCCAGTGCAGTGACACCCCCACTGCTACCTATGGATTGACCCCGCCCCCCAGTGCAGTGTGTGCAGTGACACCCCCCGCTATGTACGTACGTAGCCCTCCCCCCCGCAGCGTGCCCCTCCCCCGCTTACGGGGCCTCCTCGCCGTGCAGCGCCTCGCACAGCCGGGCGGCCAGGACCGCGGGCCCCGCGCGGCTCATGCCGGCTCCGGGCTGGGAGGGGGGAACCCGCTCCCCTCCGCGCATGCGCACACCGGGCCGATCCCCGCCCCCTGCCATCTCGCGGAGGGCGGGGCCGCCGCCGCCGCTCCTCCGCCCGCGGGCAGGGTCCGGAGCCGCCCCCGGGCAGGGTCCGGAGCCGCCCCGGGGGGGGGGGGCTCCCGCTCACGGCGGCGCCATCTCGCCTCAGCCCGGGTCGCGTCCGTCCGCTTCGAATCTCCCTCCCGCCCCGACTGCGCCTGCGCGACCCTCAGCGCGCCCGCTCCTCATTGGCCGCCCCGGCTTCTCCCTCCCAGCCAATGGGCGAAGGCGCGGCCCTTGCAAGCCCTGCGCTCGCGCGCATTGCAAGGGGGGTTCCCAGGGAAGCGCTGGACTAAGCCCAGGAGCTGCAGCAGGGGACGGGAGGGACCTGGCCTTAAAACAAGACAACGAGCCCGACACCCTTGCGCCGAAAGTTTCCTTTCAACCTTTTATTCACCCGATTCGGCTCCAAGGCAGATTTTTGCAAAGCTTTTTGTTTAAACCATCATTTCCCGAGACCGGCCGACCCCTTAGGGTGCCACTAAAACCACCAGCATGGCCCTTAGTCCTGGCGGGGGCGGCCACAGGCTGCGCCAAGGTGTGGGAATTAACATAGGCGGGAGCTTGCCAACCCGGCAAACACACACCTGTAACACGGAAAACCCCATCTGTGTTCCTTGCAACTATTTAAAACACAACACGTCTGGCCAGTGAAACCCTTGGACACGCAGAGAGGCAGAAAGTTGTCCAGCCAGTTAAAGCCATTGTCACGAGCTTTATCTTGTGATGCAAAGATCTGATCTTTTAACCGGCAACAACAAAATATTAAAGGCAATTCATACAGGCAGCTTTATGAAGAGAGTTCATTGGATGAACAGTTTTCCTAGAGATCTGCCTTCCAGAGACAGAGGCAGCAATTCTATGGGCAGTTAAACTAAAAAAACTGTTACAAGACTTTTGGCTCAACAGTACCCAGTGCACAAGACACCTTGCAGCGAGAAGAGGCCTCCTGAATTATGCGACACTGGTAGGTAGAACTGGGCACTTGAAGAATCATTTATTACACAGTGGCTTCGATTTCTGCTGGCTCTTCTTCCTCGAGCAGGCTGTAGGAGGCGTGGGTCTGGAAGGGCCTCTGGAGGGGATGGGCTAGGAGCTTAGCCATGCAGTTGTGCAGCTCCACGGCGGGGCCTGTCACAGACACTTCATATTTGTAATTGGTACCTTTGGTGTCCAGGTTGCTGAAAAAAGTGTACATCTCCTGGCAAGGAACAGAGCAGCTCAGTTACCATCAGGCATTGAGCACAAGACAAGGGCTGGCTAAAGTACACTGCTGGGGTCAGGAGACGTGGGTTTTATTCCCAGCTCTGCCACTGACCCACTGTGGGACCCAAGCAAGTCACTCTGTGCCAGGCCTCGGTTTCCTTATCAGTTAAATGGGCATTAATGCTGGCTGACCTCTGGGCTGCCATGGCGTTTAATTCATTAGCATTAACTCATTAGCACCTGGATGTGATCCTCAGGCAGACAGCACTAGAAATGTACAATCTGATCACGAGCTGCTGCCTACTGTGATGCCAACACTTGCTCAATCAGAATGGTACTAACCGAGGCTGGATTTGAACTGACCATTTACCAGTGAAATACCAATCCCACAGGTCAATATCAGAGTCAGCACAACGGTTTAAACCGCACATGGAACCCCGTTGGGCCTAGATATTACAGCACAAATATGCAACAGTGTACGGGCCTAGACCATTGTAATACCAGGGCCCCGGCAGGAGCTGAGAGGTTAATAATAAGCATTGGACTTGAGACGCTGTTCAGCTGCTGCAGTCCTATTCCTAGAGATTATTAAAATAGAGAGTGGGTTCAGATACACACTCAGAGAGACACCCAAACACTGGCTCTGTCCTCAGTTGATGTCCTAAGATTTTACCTCCAACGTTTGCCATTTTCCTTTTCTGGGGATCGCCACATGCTAAGAATGGAGCCAGCATGTCTGCCATGACAGGCATCGCCATTGGCAGCTGGAGGAACACGCAAAAGGGGCCGACTGAAAGAACGTCTCCATCAACCAGCTCTCAGGGAGGGAAAAAAATCGATGGATCTTAACCGCTGAGAGGACGTGCAAGGAATGGCAGAGGCTCGTCCGTGCCTGAAGCGATGTCTGATGGAGTGGGGAGGATTCAGACAAGAGAGGGTGGGTCACGCTACGGGGCTCTCACCTTCCAGCTCGTCTCGTCCTCTTTCTCTTCGGCACCATTGTGGATATAAACCACGTCAAAAAAGAAATAAGGGCACTGAAGCATTTTCTGTAGAGAAGGGGGAAAAAAGAACATTCCTTCTCACTCTAGAGTCTGATTAGCAGGTTCCACGGCAAAGCAGAATCCCAGGGTAAACGGCTGGGGGCGGGAAGGTACCAACCTGACCTATGTGGCGCTTGAGATCCTTGGGTATAGCAAGGAGCAGTGCAACCGCCCTGTGCCTCACCCACCCTCCTGATGGGACCCCTTCATCTCTCAGGACAAGATCGGTGTCCCTGGTCCACTTAAATCCTTGGTTCCATGGCCGATTGGTGCTGGCTTCAGCGGTGGCTTTTGTGCCATGATTGCCAGTCGGCTGGGAACCGAGCCGAGACTAAGCTCATTCCAAACAGCCCATCGTATGGCCATCGCTCCTGACTTGGCTAGATGCAAACTACTCCCTATTATCTGGCCTGAGCCATCCAGCCCCGCCCATCTCCCCCCATAGCAAGCACGTGAGAAGACTCGGCTTTGGGGTCAGGCCCCAGCAGGCACCATTGGATCTTGAGAACTGCAGGGGTCTATGGCCTGATTCACAAAGGTTCTTGATTCCAATGAGGGTGCCCAGCACCTCGGACAGCCGGCCGCCCCTGAACAGTAATCCGGCAGCACTGGAATGCTGCTTTCTGGCCAACGAGTAGGAAAACCAGGAAGCACCTACCTTCATCTGCTCTGTCATGGAGAACTGAGGCTGACAGGCCGGCCGGCTATACACCAGGATGGTCCTGACCACATAGGGAGGTGGGATTGTTTGGATGTTTTCCGTCACCGGCAGCTCAATCTTCTGCTGTCTGTGCCATTAAAGAGAAAGAACGTAGTTCAGAAATACCAGCACACGCGCTCACGAAGCCACTGGGTTGGGTTGCTAAATAAGCACATACACAGCTACGGTTATGCTGGAAGGGGCCAATGGCTGCCAGCAGGTGAATCTTGGCTCCAGAGATAACCACAGACTCTGTTAAAGCCAATGGGCCAAGCACCTGCTTTCAGGTTCTACAGAAAGACCAAACAACATGCAATAAAAACAGCCGCAGATAATGGGGCCGCATGGCAGATCAGAGCTAAGCTCCACGGTCTGAGGGGTTTCCCTGGTTGCGGATACAAGGGCTAGGACATCAGTTGCAGCCTGTGTGTTTTGGAGAAGCCCAGCAGGAGGAGTTCTGAGCAGGACCCAGAGAGGAAGCAGAGAGAGAGTTTCTTGGGCACAGAGCTCGCTGGAGTGGCAGACCTGGGGATCTCTCAGCAAAGAAGCTGCCTGCTGCTGTTTGTTTCTACTGTGTTCATGGAAACAGGACTTTTTTTTTTTTTTTAAATCAGCAAGAATACACCAAGAATGAGACCTGATTCATATAACTGATTTCTCATCCTAATCGAAACAAGGCCCTGGACATTGGCTAAACCGCTCAGACCAAAGGGGCAATGCAACTATAAAAGCAATATTTGCAATCTCTGCCTTCCACGGAGCAGCAAACTTACATGAGATTGAAGAGGCCTTCGAGATCTAGGGTCCGAGAGATAAGGACTGGTCCTTACACACACGCGGCCCTTCCTGCTATTAGGTGTTTTTAGCTGGTGAGCTCGTTGGGGTCACTTGGTGTGGCACTTGGTTTGTGCAGCACCTAGCGCCATGGGGCCCGAGCTGGGGGGACCTCTGGGAGCTACTGTGAGTGATCAGCAGTCAGACGTTTCTGATCGGTCACACTCTAGAGACAGACAGAGGGGATAGGGACGGGCTGGAACAGCTACACGTATTTAGTAGGGCAGGCAGACTATTCCCAAATAAAATGCTGAGTTTTCCATCTATCCTAGGCGACCTGCTACCAGAGTAGGTGAGCATCTCATAACCTTTACTGTATTTATCCTCCCAGGGCAGGGCTACTAGTCATATGGGACAGGTGGGGAATCGAGGCACAGAGAGGAGTGATTTGCCAGTGTGTCTATGGCAGAGCAGAGAACTGAGCCCAGGTCTTCAGAGACCGAGGACAGTGCCCCTAACCACTGCACCATCCTTCCTAGGGGGCATCAGCACTGACTCTGCAGCCCCTGCTCAGCTGAGTCACCACACCAGGAGGGATGTCTGTGATCTCTCTGCACTTGTTCCCTACAGGCAGCACTCACTTTCACTGAGATCTGCTGCCATCTTCTGGCAAAACAGCAAATAACAGCAATATCAAAGGATTCCCCAGATCATACACACACTTCATGAAATAAATCCGTTACAACACAGTCCTTTGTTCCCAGAATAGGATTCACTCTCTCAGGGTCTGGGAAGTTCCTGACGTCAGGCCTGAGTTGGGCTCTAAGCTTTCTAGAAAGTCAGGGGGTTGAGAATCTGCATGTGCACATTGTCAAAAGACTCCGCGGCTGCAGGGCTCGCAAGCCCTGTTTTGAAGGCCAATGGCACTCTGTTCACGGGCGACCAGTGGCGTTGTGGGATCGGAAGGCAAGAAGGATCTCAGTCCCATCCATCTACAGCACAGACCCCACTCCCCAGCCCCCATCAAAGGATACTGAACGACTTGCAGACCACGGTTTCCAGGTCATACAGGCAGCTGCACACTTCTCTGGGGTCAGAGGTGAAACCGGAGAGCTAAGAGACAAGACAGAGGATGTTAAAGGAAAGTGACAGAGACTCCCTCTGGAATCACACCAGGATGGTGGTGCGAGGAGAAATGTATCTGTGCAGAGCTTAGCACAACGGGATCCCCAGTCTCACAAAGGGTTCCCTAGGTCCTGTTGTGAGAGAGGCTATTAAAGGCGATCTGGAAAGATGACGCCCAAGGCTTGCCCCTGGGTATTTGCTGTGATGGATAAAGGCCTGCCAGGGGGTTTTGAGATCACTGTTTTCAATTTTTTCTACTTCTTCTACAAGTTAGGAATTTGGGGCTCATCTCCTGTTTTTCCTGGAAGACCTCACTGGTAGGACTGGGGTACCACTAACACTTACATCAGAAGTAGAAAACCCAACAAGATGGCTGCTCGGACAGCTGCAGCCTGGCTGCTCCTCGGTACCCGAAAGGAAAGTGCCAGGCCTGCGGGGGTCTCACTCACCCAGGTGGCATCATTGTTCACCACCACCAGAGCGAACTCGTGGCATTTGTCGATTTTGTGCTTCGTTCTCACAAACATCTCAATCATCTTCTGGGAGATGTTCAGAGCATTGGTTTTGGATCTAGAGCAAGCGAGAGAGCACGCCAAGGTCAGCGACTGTCTAACACCTTCCCATCCCCCTCCTCCCCCAGCATCCATGCATCACATCCTTAAGGGGGCGTTGAGGGAGTCCCAGCCCCCTGATCCGCAGGGCTGATCCGAACTGGATCTCAAAACCTCCCTGCCTCTTCCCTCTGGCTCACTTTAACATCACTCCCTCCCTATTTTCCGGGCTGCACTGTCTGATGCTTTGAACATTGGCCTGACACCTGGACCCCGCCATCACCCATGCCTTTCCTCACCATCCCCATGAGGCCATGTCACCCATAGACCTCCAAGTACTTTACAAGAGGAGGGTCTGTATCATTAGCCCCATTTCACAAGTGGGGAAACTGAGGCACAGATAAGGGAAGCAATTTGCCCAGGGAGTCAGTGGCAAAGGTGGGAACAGAACTCAGATCTCCTGGCTCCCAGGCCAGTGCCCTGTCTGCTAGAGTGCATGGACGGCATTCACAAAACACTGACCGATAGACAGCAGCTGCTCACCCGTTAAAGGATTCCAGTTTGGGCAGAGACATTTCCTCAGAGAGGTCTAAGCAGATGATCTGCATTAAAGAAAACAGCAGCATTAGCATCTCATGTCATTCATGAGCCCCTCACACCGGGAGCTTCATCTTTACATCGACCACTAGCCCCCACGGCCCGGCTGAGTGGCAACGTTTAAACACACACGCGGCCAAGAGAAGGGTGCAGGGTTAAATCGGGTCCATTCGGCTCAGCGACCTGGGCGCGGACTCCCTCCCAGCAGAAGGGCCTGGGCAGAGAATGCAGGCGATCCACCCAGCGGAAGGCGGGCCAGGAGCGTGACACTGGCACTCACCACTTTCTCAGGGCAGTTCACCCTGGGTGTCTTGAGCTGGAACTCCGTGGGCTGCGCCGGGACCGGCCAGTCTTTGCCGTTGGGCGTGGCAGCGCTCTGCGGGCTGTCATCGGCACTGGCTGCCTCGCCTTCCCCCTCGCTGCGGTTCCCCACGCTGGCCTGCGCGCTCAAGGCTCGGTCCTCGGCCCCCTCCGGGTTGGAGCGGGTTCTGGGCCTCTGCTCCGCCGCCTTCTCCTCCTCCTCCTCGGCGGCGCTCCCGGGCTCCGAGGTGTCCATCAGGTTGCTGCGCTCCACAGGCGACTCCAGCTTGGATGCAGCACAGGGCTCCCTGGTTCAGGCAGAGGGAGATGAGCGGCCCCGGGTACAGCCCTCCACTGGCCGGAGTGGGGTAGACGGGGCCTGGGGGGACTTTCCCACCTCCCCTCCCCATGGCTTGCGGCTGGGAGGGCATCGGGATCTGGCCTTTGGGTAGGGGCCCCCAGCACCCAAGTCAGTCAGCCTGGTCCCCCCCCCATCGCTCCCCCCAGCCCATCCCGGCCCCCCCATCGCTCCCCCCAGCCCATCCCGGCCCCCCCATCGCTCCCCCCCAGCCCATCCCGGCCCCCCCATCGCTCCTCCCAGCCTGGTCCCCCCATCGCTCCCCCCAGCCCATCCCAGGCCCCCCCATCACTCCCCCCAGCCTGGTCCCCCCATCTCCCCCCAGCCCATCCCAGGTCCCCCCAATCGCTCCCCCCTCATCCCAAACCCCCCATCCCTCCCCTCCAGCCCACTGCCCCTGGCCCCCCCGCTCGCTCCCCCCCCCCCCTGCCTCCCCCCGCCCCCCCCGGCCCCCCCATCTCCCCCCAGCCCATCCCAGGTCCCCCCCAATCGCTCCCCCCCAGCCTGGTCCCCCCATCGCTCCCCCCAGCCCACCTCATCAAGGTCCCCCATCCCGGCCCCCCCCAATCGCTCCCCCCTCATCCCAGACCCCCCATCGCTCCCCTCCAGCTTAGTCCCCCTGGCCCAGCCGGTCGCTGCTCACCCCGGCCTGCCTCTCCCGCAGCGATCCGAAACCCGGAAGTGGCCAGGGCGCCGTCAGCGCTAGGGCCGCTGGGAGATGTAGTTTCCTGGACCTCCCTCGCTGCCCCCGAGCCAGTGGCGAACCCAGCCCCTCCCCCACTCCCCCGAGCCTTGTGCTCGCCAATCACCCCCCCCACGCACAGACCTGCCCTCGTGACGCATCAGAATTTGCATATCTCTGACGTGAATATTTTATCAAGTTTGCATATAGCCCTAAATCCTCTCTTCCCCCCCCCCCCCCCCCCCCCCCCCCCCCCCCCCCCCACCCCCCCCCCCCCCCCCCCCCCCCAACACGGGTGGCTACCAAGTTCTTCCCAGCTCCATAGGTGCCATTGTATGGACATTATTCCCCAGGCTAATTTGCAGACAGCCATAAACTTCAGCTTGGGTCAATACCTGTTGGGGGCAGGGATCGTTTGTTCTGTGTTTGTACAGCCCCTAGCACAGTGGGTGCCTGGGCCATGACTGGGACTCCTGGGTGCCTTGGCAAAACCCAAAGCAAAACGTGCCTGGGACAGGCGTCTCGTATCAAATCCCAAGCTATGCCTCACTCACCACAGCGACAGGAGGGCCAGTAGCTAGGTCGACAGGAGGCTTTGCAGGGGGTTTGCTCGGCTTAGTGATGTCTCTCAGGGTGTGTGGATTTTTCGTAGCTGGGTCGACCTCACTTTTTAGTGCAGACTTGGCCTGAGGCGTGATCCACGCTGAAAAGTCTGTCGGCCTGACTACGTCCGTCGAGGTGGGGACAAACCCCAGTGTAGACACAGCTGTGCCAACGGAACAGGGCCTCTGTCAGTGTAGCTAACGTTGTCCGGGGAGATGGGCTTCCTACACCGACAGAAAAACTCCTTCAGCCAGCCTAGGCTGCCTCCCCACGCGGGGGCTCTGCCGACATAGGCTCCATAGTGCGGACATACCCTTGGCTGCACCACTTGAAGGGGTCTCAGATGTGACAGACCCAGTCCTCTATCTAGACCAGGGGTCAGCAACCTTTCAGAAGTGGTGTGCCGAGTCTTCATTTATTCACTCTAATTTAAGGTTTCGCGTGCCAGTCATACATTTTACCGTTTTTAGAAGGTCTCGTTCTATAAGTCTATAATATATAACTAAACTATTGTTGTATGTAAAGTAAATAAGGTTTTTAAAATGTTTAAGAAGCTTCATTTAAAATTAAATTAAACTGCAGAGCCCCCTGGACCGGTGGCCAGGACCCGGGCAGTGTGAGTGCCACTGAAAATCAAGGCGGCACGCGTGCCATAGGTTGCCTACCCCTGATCTAGACACTTATCTGACCTCCGTGACTGAGCGCCTCACACCCCTGTCAGGCAGGGCAGGGCTATGGCCACAACCAATGCAGGACACTTTATCCCTGGCTACCTTCCAACCTGCAGGATCTTTCGAACACTTTCCTCTGGGTCCAGATAGAGGCTTAAGTTTCATTCGGCTGTAGCGAAGGCAAAGGGCAGGACAGAACCAGCTCTACCTTCCCGTCTACGGGACGCGCAAGAGTTAAAGGGCAACAGAGCCGGAGGCCGCGCCTGCAGCCAAGTTTCACGAGGGAGAGGAAATATACACAGGATCGGGAAATGGGAATGGGCCGGGAAGCAGCACAGACGGCGGGGAGATCCTGGCAGAGCCATATTCTCCTCGCACTGGGATGGTCTGATAGGTGGCTGGGCTGCGGGTCTTGGAGAGCAGCTGCTGAGAAGGGGCTTCTAAACGCGATGGTGTTGCCTGTTTTTCTCCCCTGTCTTTTCTCACCACAGCGATAGGACCCTGCTGCTTCCTGTGACTGTAACCTCCCGCCCCAGGGATCGGATCCTCAGACGTGACTCCTCTCGTGCGGAAGGAGAGAGGGACAAAGGAACAGGGATGGAGAAGGCAAGTGGCTTCCTCCTGGGGGGCCTGGACAAGGGAGCCTCTCCTTGCAGGCAGGGGGGTTATGGGTCTGGCTTGGCTTTGCAATTGCTCTCAGCCTCCCCCCCTCCCCGTGAGAGAGCCACCTCTGGGGAGGGGGCAGGGTTTAGACTTGCTGTGCTGCTCTGCAGTGGGGAAGGACGAGGCGCCCTGGGCCCCTGTCTCACTCTCCCAGCCTGGCTCTCTCAGGAGCCCGCAGGGAACAGACCGATCCCCAGGGAGGGGGGAATGGCTAGCGGATCCACGGGTGGGAGTGGCAGAACTAGCCGTGCTCTTCACAAGCCAGTTGCACGTGGGGTTGCAGGAGGAGCGCGGCATTGCATGGGCATGCAGCTCCAGAAATCCTACCCTCATGTGGCAGGATCCCCCCCCCCCCCCCCCCCCCCCCCTATCCACTCACTCCCTCCCCCCTACACCCCCCCCCCCCCCCCCCCCCCCCTCCCCCCCCCCCCCCCCCCCCCCCCTATCCACTCACTCCCTCCCCCCTACACCCCCCCCCCCCCCCCCCCCCCCCTCCCCCCCCCCCCCCCCCCCCCCCCTATCCACTCACTCCCTCCCCCCTACACCCCCCCCCCCCCCCCCCCCCCCCTCCCCCCCCCCCCCCCCCCCCCCCCCACCACCCCCCCCCCCCCCCGCGCCCCCCCCCCCCCCCCCCCCCCGCCGGCCCCCCCCCCCCCCCCGCCCCCCCCCCCCCCCCGGGCCCGGGGCCCCCCCCGCCCCCCCCCCCCCCCCCCCCCCGCCGCCCCCCCCCCCCCCCCCCCGCCCCCCCCCCCCCCCCCCCCCCCCGCCCCCCCCCCCCCCCCCCCCCCAGCTCCAGAAATCCTACCCTCACGTGGCAGGATCCCCCCCCAGCTCCAGGGATCCTGTACAGCCCTGGGGAAAGGGCCCGAGAGCGAGCAGTGTGCACGCCCCAGGAGCGCCAGGGTACCCAGCATGCCCAGGGTGTGCGGTGGGGGGCGCTGGCCCAGGGTGGTGGAGGGCTCCCTGTTTACGCTAGGCACCAGTGCGCTAACCCCGTGCTGACCTCGCTCCTGCTGCGGGGAGGACATTGTTCCCACTGAAAACAGGAAGCGGCTCCAGCCTTTCCTGGTTCAGTGCTGGCTGGGATGCTAACAGACCCGCTGCCTACCGACCCATGGAGGGCTGCACGGCCCCCTCAGCCCAAAGGGGGCGCAGGCGGGAAGCTGCAGGTGGGCATGGCATGGCGTGTAAAAGCACCAGCCGCAGAGGCATGGAGAGTAACCAGGAGCCGCTTATTCCTCGCATCGGGACTGACGTGCTGCCGAGGTTGCAGGCTGGCCTCTCTGCCCAGGGGGAATTTCACCCCATAGGAGGAGTGGCATCTCCCTAGTACAGCTTCCAAAGTGGGAGGGCTGTAGCTGCCCCGCTGCAGAGTCTGGCAGGCCTTATACATGAAGCAGGGGTGGGCTTGCCCAGTGGTTGGATGGGAGCCCTCCAAACGAAGCCCACGGCGCTGAGTGAGTGGTGCCGATGATCCAAACGATGACCCGGGGCGGGGGGGGGTGTTTGATGGGGGTGCTGAGGTGTGAAACAGGCATCCCGAGCCTGTGTGGTCATTAAAGATCCTATAAAAGCAGCAAAGAATCCTGTGGCACCTTATAGACTAACAGACGTTTTGCAGCATGAGCTTTCGTGGGTGAATCCCCACTTCTTCGGATGCATCGTCTATAAGGTGCCACAGGATTCTTTGCTGCTTTTACAGATCCAGACTAACACGGCTACCCCTCTGATACTAAAGATCCTATGGCACTCTCGGCAGGACTCAGGGGGTTACCCCCCATCCTCTAGTGTCCTGGCCCCATTCCAACACAAACTCTTGTCATTTTGCTGTTTTTTTCCCCTTTAAAGCCCCAGCTGCTGGAGTCAGGTGATTATGGGAGAATTTCAGCTTCCATTTTTTTAATAAGTCAGATCCCAGCCCTCCTGGCTGTGGAGAAAAGCTTGAAAACGTGACCCCCAAAGGTTCCAAAGTCGAAAGGTGAATAAAACACCCTCAGTGTTTCACTTGTAAAATCTCAGGATTTTTAAACCAGTGTCTGGATTACTGGGAGACTGGTTCATGACTTTTGCATGCTTGGGGCCTTCTGTGTCCCTGAAACCTTTCATCTGGCCACCATACTCTTTACTTCCTGTCCTAGAAATTGCTGTGTCGTGTGACTAGTTCAAACTGGCTGATGCGTTCCACACCAGAGCTGGCTGCTTTAGCAATTCACTGGTGGGTGGGTGCCCTCTTGGCCTGATTCTCTGTGGCCCTGCCCCTGGTGCTGTTGTTTACCATGCAAAGTGACTGGGAAACGCTGCTGAATCCGAATGTAGCGCTTTGCACTGGTGTCAGCGACAGGATGCAGGGAATCAGGGCCAGGGTGGGTACAGGGCTCTCAGATCCTTTGGCATGGAAGGAGCCTGAGATGTCCGGGGTTCTCTGGGCGGGTTCTCTGCAGGGCGAGCTGGACTCAATCTCCGAGAGGGAGGAGGAGGCCGACGTAGCAGGGGCGGACGAGCAGGCAATCCTGCGCTACGAGGAGCACATCACCACGCTGCTCGTCACCATCGCCCAGCTCCACAGCAAGGCCGAGCGGCTGCAGCAGAGGAGAACCAGGTACCTGCCCTGCTTGTCACAGTCCCCTAAAGGCCCTGCCCACATCTCCTGGGGCATCAGGAGCCCCTTCAGGTGGGCACTGACTGGCATGCAGTTAACACTGTTGGTGTTGTGGCATAGAGCAGCAATGCCAGGCGGGAATAAACACATCCACCTCTAGCCCTTTGTAGGACCAGGCGCTCTGGCCTGCTGGGCGTCCTGTAACTCATCCTCAAAGTGTGTGTTACATCCCCCTCGAGTGGCTGCTCCCCACGGAGGATAACAGCCTGCTACTGCTGCTGGCTAATGGAGCCTGTCTCTAGTGCGAGTGGGAAAGGTCTGTGGATGGCTCGGGGTTCAGTTTCCGTTGGTAGCGCTGGGCCTGGGACTGATTGCCCATGAATCCTTGCCCAGGCCTTCGCCTCCTCTCGCCCTGCCAATGGCATGCCCTATGGCCTCCTTTCAGCCCCACTCCCCAGTGTCCCGCCTCTCCCCTTCTCCCACACCCACTTCCACTCCGTATTCAAACCCTCCCCGACTCTGTTCGCTCCAGGGGCCAGTTCAAAATTACCCTCCAGCCTGTGCCGGAGACCTGGCCTCTCTCTCAACTCCCCTTCGCCCTCAGAGCAATAGCTCCCTTTCTGTCTGTCTGTCCTAGCTCCCCCGCTGGGGCGCGAGAGCCTTCTCCTCTGCCCTCGGGAAAACTCTCATTCTCATCTGAAAACCCCCGCGCCTCCCCGGCTGGTAGCCCTCAGTTTCTCTGACCCTTTGCTACTCTGGATCAGCTAACTCTGTGAAGCAGTTCTGGGTACAGCTTGTAGCAAAGATGCTCTTTGTCATCTATTGTATTCTATTCTATTCCGGGTCTTGTACGCTGCCCGTCACCATGGTATCTGTGCATCTGATTCTTTAGCTGAAAACATGGCCTCCTTTAAAGGCTATGGACTGGCTGCTGTGATCTGACCTGTCTGGCTTCATCTAGCCGTGACTTTGCGTTCTTCTTCTTTTCCTGCAGCCCTGGGGAAAAAAGACAGGAACTTTCTAACCCTCCGCTTTCGATCAGGCCTGTCCAAGTGTCATGAACATTTATGGGCTCAGATCCACAATTTTCTTGTCCTCCTGTCCCATGATGATGAAAAAACTCCTGATATTTTACTCACCCATGAAAACAAAACGAAAAAACACGATTCTAATTTTGCAAGGCTGCACTAAAGGTGCTCTGGGAACAGACACTTGCTATTAATCCATGTGCTCACTAGATGTCACTGTTGCTCAGTGGCATAATATTAATCTGGCAGCAAAATATTGGTGTTTTAGAGGGCTGGTTTCAGGTGGTTTGACTCGCACCTGGAACTCAGCTGTCTCACATCAGCTGCCCCCTTTGCCATGTCCCCGGGGGGAAGTGGAGTTGGCCACTCTCTCCCTGGGCATCCTCTGGCTTTGATTTCCTGCAGAGAGGAAGATGAGTATTCAGACCAGTGCTCCGAATACACAGCGAGCCTTCCCAGGTGTGTGCAGAGGCCCCGGAGCTTGGCCATCCGTCCGTTCCCCATGGACTGCACGGAGGAAGGTAAAGGGGGGGTTCATTATATTCTGCCCCAAGCTATCCCATGCCTTTTGGAGGCAATGAGGTCTAGTGGGTAGACCCAGGTCTTCTGGGTTCTATTCCTGCCTCTGCAACTGGCCTGCTGAGTGACCCAGGGCAAGTCACTTCCCCCCTGCATGCCTCAGTTTCCCCAGCTGTGAAATGAGGAAAATGATACCACCCCTGCTATGTCAAATACTTTGAGATCGCTGGGGGAAGAGCTCTTGACAAGGTTTATTATCACTGAAACCAGGGGCCCCGTTCTCCCCAGAGCCGGCTCCCCCGTGCTCAGGTTCCTGACAGATCCTGGGTCCCAGAAGTGGCAGGCTGCCTATTGTGTATGGAAGCCATCCCCAGCCGGGGTCGCCGCCCCCTGTGTTCGTCCTGTCGGGATGCTGCCGCGTTGCCTTGGCCCACCTGGGTCACTGCAACAAGGGCCTGAGGCAACAGTGCCCAGGCCTGCGGAGCTGGGGGGAGGCGGGATGGGACTGCCCTGATCGAATGGGGCGAACCCAGGGATGCCATGGCCGGGGGCAAAGCCCGCTAGCTGCTTCCTGGTGGTACAGACTCATGGGCCCCTCTCTTCCTGCCCCGCGCTCCGGCGATGGGCCTGCTGCTAAATCCACGCAGGCGGTCGGTGCCGTGTGGTGCCGGGAGCTCCGTCCCCTTGTGCACTGAGAGGAGCCACAGCCGTTGCCCGCGCTGCTGGGTCTGTCCCTCTTTACGGCAACCCCTCCGGGATGCAGCCCACATCCCCAAGGATGGAAGGGGCACGAGCCCCACCGGACCTCCCCCCGACTCGTCCCCGTCTCTCCCCCGCTAGGAGGCAGCTCCGACGTGTTCCTAGATCTGCAGCAGGCTGTGGCCTCTCTGGAGAACGCCGTGTTCTCCCGGCGGAGCCATGCTCGGCTGCTTGGCAGCGCTGGTGGGGAGACGGGCGCGGGCAGCCCCAGCGCGGCGGGGGAGGAGTGGGCCCAGATAGCCAAGGTGAGCAGACCTCCCTCCCCCCACTTTCTTAACCACCCCCCTCCCCTCTCCCTTCCGAACACCTGCCCTGGGCTCTCAGCCACCCCACGCTGGGACAGGTGGGGTTTGCCTTCCCTGTGCAGCGACCCCAACCTGCCCTGGCACTGGGCCCCAGCTCTGTCCTGCCCAGACCCCCTGGGGGAGGGGCAGCTGGTTCTCTGGGGCCTGGCCAGTCCTCTCTGCGGAGGGTACCCACGAGGGGGCAGCTACAGCCAGTTGTGATGGGGTCTGAGGTGGAAATGCACCGAGACCTGCTGGCACATACCCCATAGAGGCCACCAAGTAGCCATCAGGGCTGCCTCCCCCCAAGCCAGCCAGTCCCCCCGCCCTGGGGGCAGATTGGAGCAGGCGCCCCTAGAGGGGAAAGGCCCCTTGTCCCATTCCCCGCCCCTGATCTTGGAGGTTTGTGTTTAAATTGCCTGGAACCAGAGGTGGTGTGGATGCAATGAAGCCTAGATAGCATGGTGACAGGTGCCTTACACAGACCTAAGACTTAGGGCGAGCTCTGAACTCCTGGCATGATGCAGTGACTGTAGCTTCGGTGGATGACTGGGATGGGGGGGGGGGGTTGCATTTCCAGACCCTGGAAGAGCTAGAACGAGGCCTGGGGGGTCTTGCGGGACTCCCAGAGGACAACGGGAGCTGTCCCTGGAAGGCAGCACCCAGGGCGCCGGGGGAGAAGACGAGCGAGGCCAGCCCAGGGGTCTCAGCAGAGGACATGAGCTGGATCAAGAATGAAATAGCCGCATACGCGGAGAGGAACGCGGCTCTCCGGGTGGCGCTAGGGAGCAAGGAGGAGGAGCTAAGCAGGTCCAAGGTCACCCTGCAGGCATTCCAGGAGGAACGGGAGAAGCTCCAGAGAAAGGTTTGCATGACAGCGGTGATGTCTCCCCTGCCACTGACACGCAGCCACCTCCGGGGGCAGGGCAGCAGTGCTGCACACTGCGGGAAAAGAGACTTTTGGCCAGGGGTGGTAGGTTCAGGTCTTCTGACTAGTGCAATGGATGTTTTACTGTCCATGCAGAGCAGCCAGGACCTCCTTTGGGAAGGCCTCAACCCGACCACCCCAAGCACCCAGCCACACGGGTGATCTTTTTATTTGCTGTATTTTATTCGGCCACTAGATGTCACTGAGTGCTGTGTAGTGTTCCATGTGGGGTGGGGGTGCTCCCTGGTAAACAAAGCAGACAAAGCTAGAACTCAAGCTGCGGGGAAGCCTGTGTGTTTGTAGCCGTTTTGTTCCACACACACCTTCTGATTCATCGAATCCGTGATTTCTCATCTTGTGGCAAAAAGCGTGGGAGTCACATTACCTGCCTCGGGAGGATGAAGCTCTTGGGCCCTGGGAAGCAGGGTTCTGCTCAGCCTGCTGAGCTATTCCACTGGAAGGTGGCTGGGTGACGGGGCACTGAAGGAGGGAGGGATTTCACAGTGTCCGTGTTGGGATGCGAGGAGCTCGGTTTCACAAGCTCTGGGATCTGTGTGGACTCGGCTTGTTAATTTCCTGGGGGATCCCACCGCTTCCCCTGCAGTGAAAGTGCTGTCAGAATCAGTCTGATCTCTGTGCCGCTGGTGCAATCCAGACTCACGCCCCTCACTTCCATGGAGCTACTCCGGTCGCTGCTGTCAGTCAGCCCTTCTGCAGCAGCCGGGAGGTGAGTGACGGGTGCCGCTCTCTGCCCAGGTCAAGGAGCTGCAGGACTCGCTGCTCAGAATGGAGACGCCGTCCCAGCCCTGCAGCCCCGCAGCATCCCCCAGTGACACTGTCAGCACCAGGGGCTCCGTCAGCCCCGCCGGGGAAGGGGAGCCCTGGCCGTTCCAGGTGAGTGCAGCGCCAGGGGCTGGCCCAGGTCTCAGGGCTGCTTCTCCATCCCATCCCGCTAGGTCCTGCTCACTGCAGGGGGTCAGGAGGCCAGCTGGGCCGCAGCTCCCCAGGCTGCTGGGTTACGTGGCTGCCGAGCTCAGAGCCGAGAACGTAGACAGGGACGAGCAGCTGCCAGCCAGCTGCGGGTTTGCTCCAAAGCCCACTGCAGCCAACGGAGAGACTCCCCAGCTGACCGCAGGGCGTTTGGATCAGGCCCTGTGTGCATCAGGCAAGGAGCCAAGGGGGTGTAATACACGGGCTGCGGGTGTGTGACCATGTCTCCCTCCAGTGGCTGGCCAGAGCAACTACAACAGTTGCATCTGAAGAAGTGGGTTTTTTTACCCACGAAAGCTTATGCCCAAATAAATCTGTTAGTCTTTAAGGTGCCACCGGATGCCTTGTTGTTTTTACAACAGCCAGCTTCTCACTACCAGGGGATTTACTCCTTCAGCTCAGCTGAGAGAGGGCTGGGCCAGTCTCCACTGATGGCTGTGGCCACTGGTCCCAGGTGGCCATAGGGTGACCAGACAGCAAGTGTGAAAAATCAGGACAGGCGGTGGGGGGTAATAGGCACCTATATAAGACAAAGCCCCAAATATCAGGACTGTCCCTATAAAATCGGGACATCTGGTATTCCTAGGTGGCCGTGGATTGTGACACCCGCTTTTAGCAGGGCAGCTCCATCCCTGCTGCGGTGTTTAACGCCCCACCCTGGGTGTCATTTCGACTAGCACCCGCGTGCCCCTATCCCAGCCCCCTGGGGACCCAGGCCCGTCGCCGTCCTGCAGGGCGTCTTTAACATCCACCCGCAGCCTCCGGCAGGCACAGACTCATTCCTTTGTTTGTCGTCCCCGCTGGTGCTCTCTGCAGGACCCAGTTGCCGCCGCCCAGAGCCTGATCCGGTGCTTTCAGAGCTGCTCCAGCACCCAGCACCTCTGCCGCCTGTTCCCCCAGCACCGCCCCCCGGCGTCGGAGAGCCACGTCAGGGAGTGGGAAGCTCGGACCCAGCAGCTGCGAGGGTGAGGGCAGAGGATCGCCAAGTACTTCACACGTTGGACAGGGCAGCCTCGCACCAGGCCCCTCCCCACCAATGAGTGTGATCATCCCCCCGGCACAGACAGGGGAAACTGAGGCACGGAAAGGGGAAGTGACTCACCCAAAGTCACACAGGAAGTCTGGAATAGAAGAGCCAGGAATAGAACCCAGGAGTCCTGACCCCCCTCCCCTGCATGAAACGCTGGACCCCACTCCCCTCCCAAAGCGGGAATAGAACCCAGGAGTCCTGACTCCCAGTCCCCTGCATTAAGCAGACTCTCACATCCAAAGCTGTAATGGGCAACCCCTTCCCGCCCCCCCTCCCCGAGGATGGTGCAATGAAATGCCGCCATGGCCCCAGTATTTGGCACATCCTCCTCCTGGGGTGAAGGGGGAGTCCTGGGCTGAATTTCCGGGCTGGGGAGGGCTGCAGGGTGCCCAGTGGCGCCCCCTGGGGCTGGTTCCAGAGCTGCATTGACGGGTGGCGAGGGTTCCTGTGGGAGGAGGGTGTGTGGATAGCACGGGAGGTGTATTTGTCTGGGCATCGCTCGGGGATGCGGAAGAGATGGGTGGGTTATAAACCGGCCCTTCCCTGGGCTCCCCCGGGAGCCAGCCCTGCCCCTTCGAGTCCGATCCCCGTCAGCGCCGCGCCTCCCGCCCCAGGTGCATCGAGCGGCTCAAAGGCCTCAACCAGCTGCTCTCGGGGACGCTGCAGGAGTGGAAGGGCCACTCGGAGCGGCTCAGCATGCGGCTGGGGCAGCACGAGTCCAACAGCACGGCCCTGCGCCTGGCCGCACAGTACAGGTGAGGGGCCCGGCCCCGAGACCCGCTTCGGGATCCCCCCACGGGGAGAGGGGGCGGAGCTGGGTTGGGAGGGGGAATGGACTGTGTGGGAGAGGCAGGGGCACGGGGGGCTCCGGGGGTTGGGAGGGGGCGTGAGGGGGGCCTCAGGGCAGGGTGCGAAGGGCTGGGAGGCTCAGGGAGGGTGTGAGGGGCTGGGGGGGCTCAGGAGGGAGTGTGAGGGGTTGTGGGGGGCTCAGGAGGGGGTGTGAGGGGCTGGGGGGCTCAGGACGGGGTGTGAGGGTTGTGGGGGGCTCAGGAGGGGGTGCAAAGGGCTGGGGGGCTCAGGAGGGGGTGTGAGGGGTTGTGGGGGGCTCAGGACAGGGCGTGAGGGGCTGGGGGATCAGGAGGGGGCACGGGGGGCTGTGGGGGGATCAGGACGGGTTACAAGGGGCCGGGGGCCCTGCCAGCTCTCAGGCTGCTCTCTGTGCTCGGCCCGGCAGCGAGCGCTGCGTGGAGGCCTACGAGGTGCTGCTGCCCCTGGCTGGGGTGAAGCTGGGGCCCTGGCTGGAGCCGGTGGAGGAGGGAGACGCCCTGGACAAAGGTGAGTCCTGGCAGCTGGTCCCCTCTGACCCCACAGCCTCCAAACGCCCCTCACTGTGGGGCTGGCAGCTCAGGGGTGGGCAGGGGGAGCCCATTGCTCCACAGCGCCCCCAGGGGTGAGGGGGGAACCGGCTGCCATGTGCCCGGCTCTGCCCCGGGCTCCATCCCGGCCAGGAGCGGGGGGCCCTGCCTGCTGAGGACGCGCCAGCATGAGTTTGTTCCCTGCTCTAGGAGAGCCTGGGGTGTGCGCCCCCAACAGCCCGGGCAGGACGGGGGCCGTGCTGGACGAGGCCAGGAGGTTCCTGGGGAGAGCAGAGCCCGAGGGCGAGGAGGCCGGGTCGGGGCAGGACGGGGCTGCCGGGACCCCTGGATGGAAAAGGTAGCAGAGCTCCTACGGGAGGGTTGTCAAGGGAGCAGGGCTGCAGGCTTCTGAAAGGGGCCCCAAGACTCTGATCTGAGCCCCAGGGGATGGGACCCCGAGCCCCCAGTCCAGGGTGATGAGTCCAGCAGCCTCCAACCCCGGGGGATGGGACCCTGAGCCCCAGAGCGCCCCCCATCCAATGGGATGGAACCCTGAGCCCCCCCAGTCCCAGGGGCTGGGACCATCAGTCTCCTACCCCAGAGCCCCCCCCATGCCAGGGATGGGACCCTGAGCCCCGAACCCAGGTCCAAGGGCTACCCCCTTCTCCCAGCCTGCTCTCGACACCTCTCCGTCCCAGCAGCGCCCCCAACCCCGGGGCCCAGGCGCCCGGAGTGGCAGAGGAGGGGATCCTGTACGAGTACATCCAGCGGCTGCGGGCGGAGCAGGCCTCCGTGGAGGTCTCCCTGCTGGATCTGGGCTGCCAGGCGGCGCCTGGTTCCGCCGGTGCCGTGATCCAGAGTAACGACGCCATCAAGGCCATGGCGGACGAGGCCGTCAGGGTCGCAGGCGGGGTCCTGCCCGGGGAGACACCAAGGCCAAAGATGGAGAAGCCGCAGCTGCTGCACGACTTAGTGGCCATCAGGGTAGGCACGGGGCAAGGCGGCCTGGGCTAGCGGCCAGAGTGCAGGGCGGGGAGCCAGGACTCCGGGGTTCTGTTCCTGGCTCTGGGAGGGGAGTGCGGCCTAGTGATTAGAGCCAGGTCGCGGTCGGGGGTAGCTGGACTTCTGGGATTTGTTTTTGGCTTTGGGAGGGGAGAGAGGTCTAGTGGCTAGAGTGTGAGTGTGTGTTTGTGTGTGTGTCAGGACTCCTGGGTTCTATTTCTGGCTCTGCCACAGACCTGCTGGATGACCTTGGGCAATTCACATCCCCCCCCCCCATGGTGCCTCAGTTTCCCTCGCTGTAAATCAGGGACCCAGAGGGCTGCGAGGCTTGGTTAGCGTTTGTGAAATATTATTACTGGGGTAACTGCTGAGCAGGCCATAACGGGAGCCCAGAGGGTGGGGTGAGGGGCTGGGGGAGCACAACACGTGGGGCATGTGGCTCTGTAGTGGCGGGATTGTCAAGCGCGCGGGACCCTCTTGTGGCTGCTCCCTGCAGAGGGACACGAGCCGGGAGATCTGCTGCAGCTATTGGGGACCCTGCGTTTAGCTGGGGCCAGAGGGGCCAGGCCTGGGGAGCTGGAGCCCGCCATGGCCCAGGGCCAGCCGCTCGCTGCTGCCTCCCTGACGGCGCCTCCCTCTGGCCCCAGGAGTCAATGGCGGATCTGAAGACCCGGCTGCACCTGGCGGAGAAGGAGACGCGAGGCCTGGAGCTCTGCACCTACACGCACCGGGCGCAGGAGGCCGCCCACCTGCTGCTCATCGGGCACCTGCAGGGGGAGCTGGCCGAGCGGCGGGGCCGGTGCCCCAGCTCCGGGAGCAGCAGCAGCGGAGACAGCACCAGCTGCAGCAGCTGCCGCGGGGTACGTCAGGGGCCTGCAGAGACAGACTCGGCCAGCTGGACGGCAGCCCCAGCCGTCTGGGCCCCGAGGAAGAGGGGGGTACCTGGACGTGGTCAGGGAAACGCAGGAACACAAGGGAAACTCCCTGGGGCCTGGCCCACGAGGCAGCCCCGGACCCCAAAGGGAGAGCAGCTCTGCCCCCACTTGGGCGTTTCACATCCATTGTGTACTGGTGTCAATGGCCCCACGGAGGGGGGGATCTGCCCCACCCGGGGGACGGGGGGGCCCCGCAAGGGGGGCTCCAGGTGAGAATCGGTGCCTCTGTCGGGTTCACAAGGAGCCGAGAGGCCGTTGTGACCCCGATGTCCCTCCCGGGGGTGGGGCGCCGGCGGGTTCTGAGCCCAGCTGACGGGGAGGTTGTGAGCTGGGTTTGTCAGGTGCCCCCGGGCCCCGTCCCAGCAGCCGCTGCGCGGTGCCGGGGAGCTCAGGGATGTTCTTGGGTTTCTCCAGGACGTCGGGGGACGGGAGGCAGAAGCGGCGAGACCCCAGGCTGCCCTGGATCGGGAGACAATGATGCTGGAGCTGGTCGGGGCGCTGGCCCGGTGAGCACCCCCCTCCCTCCGTGGGGAGCCCCATGTCCCCGCCGCCCCCCTCCCAGCCCTGGCAGCGTCACTGACTGCATGGGGGCCGCAGGCTGGGGGGAGGAATCGGGGCCCCTGCCTGGCTGGGGCACGGAGTGGAAAGATCATGGGCGCAGTGCAGCACCCCACGGCTGGAGACTCAGCCAGTGGCTGGGGGGAGGGGAGATCCCATCTCGGGCGAGGGGGCGGGGGGGCTCCCCTCTCCACGGGATCTGTGACATCGTCCGTCAAGCCTTTGTTTCCGTGGCAGGAGCAGGGAGCTGAGGGGCCAGGCCCAGGCCCTGGCCGCCTCCCTGGAGCAGCGCAGCGCAGCCAGCCGGGTGCAGCAGGCCCAGTGCGTCGGGATCACCAGAGACTTCTTCCAGGCTCACAGGTGGGGATGGAGAATCCCGGCGCTCGGCCCCCAAGGCCCCGCTGGGAGCCCCTGCACCCCCCGCCTCAGGCCAGACTCTCCCAGGGCTCCCTCCCACCACTCTCCTGGGGCTGCAGCCCGGCCTGGGAGGTGCCAGTTGGGGCAACGCGCCCCGAGGGGAAAGGACCGAGGGCAGCAACCTGGTGACGCCTCATTTGAGCGGCTCCCAGTGCTTGGTAAAGACAAGGGCAGAGCCCAGAGCTCTGTGGGAATGGAGCCGAGGTCGCACGGGGCGTCTGTGAAAGAGCTGGGGAGAGACCCCAGGAGTCCTGGCTCCCAGGCCCCTGCTCTAACCCACTGGGCCCCACTCCCCTCCCACGGCGAGGGGGGGAACCGAGGAGTCCTCGCTGCCCGCCCCATCCTCTAACCCACTGGGCCCCACTCCCCCCCCAGGGCCGGGGATGGAACCCAGGAGTCCTGGCGCCCAGGCCCCTGCTCTAACCCGCTGGGCCCCGCTCCCCTCCCAGGGCCAGGCATGGAACCCAGGAGTCCTGGCGCCCAGGGGGCTGCTCTAACCCACTGGGGCCGACTCCCCTCCCAGGGCCAGGGAGGGAACCCAGGACTCCTGGCTGCCAGGCCCCTCCCCTAACCCACTGGGCCCCCCTCCCCGCCCAGGGCCAGGGATGGAACCCAGGAGTCCTGGCTCCCAGGCCCCTGCTCTAACCCACTGGGCCCCACTCCCCTCCCAGAGCTCGGGGGAGACCCCAGGGCTAAGAGTCTGGCTCCCAGCCCCCTGCTAGGCAGCTCTGTCTGCAGCAGGCTGTTTGGGTGAGATTGCCAATCCATGTGGACCCAGCAGAGGGGTTTAGCTGCACTTTGGCTAAGGCCCAGAAACACCCCAGGGGCTTCTCTGAGCCTGTCCCGAGCTCTGTACCCCCCTGTGCTCTCCCTCCCCCTCCCCCCCAGCTGATCCGTGAGCAGCTTCCCTCTCCTGCCCCCTCCCACGAGCCAAGTGCCTCCTCCTGAGCCCGCCTCTCTCCGCAGCGCCCTGGTCCTGGCCTACAGGAATGCCAGGAGGAAGCAGGAGGCTCAGCTGCGGCGGCTGGAGGCCCAGAGGGGCGCGATGGGCGAGCGGCACAGGGAGCAGCTGCGCTCGCTCACGCAGGCTGTGCAAAGGCTGGAAGAGCCGCGCGTGGCCGCGGCCGGCAGTGAGACCTGCATCTAGGGCAGAGCCACGGCGGGCAGTAGGGGTGGCCAAGTCCCTCCCGTGGGCGTGCAGGGGGAGACCAGCTGGCAGGGCCCGGGGTTGCCTCTCCAATCCATGGGGAGCTGGGAGCAGGGGGTCTTCTGTTGGTTGAGTTTATTGCTCATAAATCACAACCCGCGGCCCCCTGCTAGCCCAGCCCTGGGCTCTCCCCCCCACAGCTGTGCCGATGCCCCCCCGCCTGTCCTGGTTTCCCACACACACAGAGCTGCTGCTGCCACTGGGCCAAGCGTTGGGGGGAGGTTAGTGCTTGGGAGGTTTATTCCTGGTGCTGAGCAGGAAGGGGTTAATAGTGGGGGGTTGTACAGGTGAATTGGGTCGGGGTTTTGGTCCATGCTGGGCCCAGGGGCTGTGGCATTTGGGTGGAGAGGAAATCACTCAATAAAGAGATCTCCAGTCCGAATGGGACTCTTCCCTGTGCCTTCTGACATCCGCGAGGGCCTGGACGAGGCTGAGCTGTCTGTGTCTAGCCGGGCTGCTCTTTGCACGTCGTCTGTTACAGACTCCCATAAATGTTCCCTCTCAGCTGCCCAGGGGGACGCCTGGCATGGCAGATTCTCCAGCTTCATCCTTAACGTCGGGCCCGGAGATCACCATCTTCTTTTCTGGGCATCGTTAGAGACAAGGGGTTGCTGGACTCCAGTCCCTTCTGTAAGAAAATACACAGCTCCTTTCCCCCGGGCCTCTCCTAGGGATGGCAGGAGGGGGTGAGAATGGGAACAGGAAAGTTCTGACCCTCTCTGAATGGAGCCGGGCGCTTTCCGCATTCACACCTATCCCAGCACAGACCTGCAGTGCCAGCAAAGAGCCAGCGGAGGGCGCCTCTGCACACAACATGGAGCCTCTCTGCCCTGGGGGAGCCCAGCAATGGAAAGCGACTGGGGTAGCCTCAAAGGCAAGTGTGGCCCGAGCACAGGGCCCAGACCTTCCCAGGGGAGCATGTTCTTGTAGCCTCCGACAGAGCAGCATAGAGGGGAGGCCCTCTCTGAACTCAGCTGCATTTAGTAACTGATCTAGCTGTTATACATCATGCACAATTATCCTGTGGAACTCTCTGCCACAAGATCTTGTCGAGGCCGAGCGCCGAGGAGGAGTCCAGGGCCAATCCCCCCAGTTCTGCTCCTGTTCAGCTCTGGGCCATGAGATTTCTGCAGCCCGCAGAGAGGCTTTGACGTCTGCCGTCGCCTTCGGGCATGGCGAGCTCCAACCTGCACAGTGAGCTCCCAGCCAGCACTGAGCAGGTCAGGCAGGGGCTCGTGAGCAGAGCAGCATCTGTCTCTCCCAGGCACTGTCTTGCTCCCATGTTCCATCGGAAGGGCGGGACGTCTTAGTCGGATTGTGGAAAGAGCCACTAGCCGGATCTGGCCATTGCAGAAAGAGAGGAGGAAAAAATGAGTTCCCCCCCCCCCCCCCAAGCTGTGGGCAGCCTCGGAGAATATGTGCAGTGGAGTCATGTGACTAGCAGCTTGGGGAGGGGGTGGAAGCAGGGAATCCTTTCGATCCATTGATCAGAGTGCCCGCCGCGCCAGGAGCAGCAGCGAGGAGTTGATGTGTGCCTGGCGCGTTTTAATAGCAGCGCCGAGCCTGGGCCAGCTGATCGCCTTGTACCCACAGCTGCTCAAAGCAAGCCCCCCTTCAGCCTGACCCCGCTCTGCGCAGCGCTTTCTAACAGGCCCTTCACTGACGCTGAGCAGTGGGAGCGGCTGCCCCTGCATTGCACCAGCGCCTGGGTGATCCGTCACTCGCTGCCCTGACTGCACCCAGGACGGATAGGTCTGGCGGAGAGAGGAAACCCGGAAATCGGGTGTTGTCGCTGGCCTGGGATCTGCACGGTGTCCCTCATGCTGACTGTGTCCCCAGCGCAGCGCAGAGCCCAGGGCGATCGGAGGCAGAGCTGACGAGAAGGGGGCTGCTGCACAGGGGGCTGCGGCGAGGAGGCAGCGGGTTAGACAGGAGATTTGGGCATTACCAGGACAGCCCAGGAGAATGACACCCATAGCCACAAAGCAATGCAGCTCTCCCCACCCTGCCCTGCTGCGCCCGACCCCATCGAGCACAACGCAGCTCCCCGGCCTCTCTGCCTGCCTTGCCCACTCGAAATTGGACTGAGATGCACCCACGTCATTTGCAGCTCTCAGCCTGCAGCCACAATCCCTCCCTGCCCCGCAACCTGGGCTGGCTGGAGAAGGTGACACCAGAGGCACCAGGCTCTGTAGCACCAGACCCCCAGCTGCTCTCGGGGGTCACAGGCGGCTGGGGTGGGAGGCTGCGGCAGAGCAGGTCAGCTCATTCTCGCTGGGAACAAAGACCCCCCCCCACACACACACCATATTTCCTGGGCGCCGAGGAAGACATTTGTTAGCCCTGACAGTGGGATCAGAGGTGACGGTGGCAGGAGGGCATGATGCATATTCATGAGAGGAGCGAGGCCGTGACCTCGGTCGGGTGGGGGCCTCTCTGGCGGTGCAGACAGAAGAGGGATGGTCTCCAGGGACAGGATGCAGCCGGGGCCCAGCTTAAAGCCACTGCAGTCAGTGGAGTCACCCGGCGTCGAGAGGGAGCAGAATCTGCCCCCGATTCAGCGCCTCGGCCCAGCACTGACGCACGGCCCGTTGGCTCCAATGGGCCGACGTGGGGGTGCTGCTGTATGGGGGCTTTCGTTCTCCAGGAGTCAGCTGGAATCTTGTACCCCCCGTGTCACCCCGGACTCAGGACCTGGTTGGCGCATGACCCAGCAGGGTCCCGAACCACGAGTGAGGCCGCCAGGCTGCTAGCAACGGAGCTGGGGCTGGCCCTGGAGCCTGCATGGGCTGTGGACTCCCATGTGGGCCTTGCTTTGCTGGACCCGTCACTGGACGCCTGCCAGGGCCGGGCTGGGGTTCCTCGGTCCTGCCTTGGTGTGGGGCTGGACTCACTAACTCCTGGTGGGCCGGTCCAGCCCTGCCGGTCTCTGAGTCTGTGCTAAGGGGCTGAGGAGCTGCTGCGTCGTCCGGGGTAATTGACTGTCTCGGCGCTATCGATTCACCTCGCGCCGACCAACTGTCGGCCTTTCCCCAAGGAGGCCAAGTGTCAAAGTACAAGGGGGGGGGGGCAGCTGAGCACGGTCATGGGTCTTTGATGTGAAAACGGGGGAGCGGCGAGAGCAGGCAGAGGCACCAGGCCTGGGGTCAGCGGGATTCTATGGGGGGTTGACCCCACTTGAGACGGGGTCAGGCTGGCAGCTCCCGGGGCGAGCGGGCAGCGCCGGACATCCGCTGGGTCCCGTGTTCCTCACTGCGGGGTAAAGGCCGCGTGCTCCAAGGCAGTGCAAACAGTGCACGTGTGACCCGTTGCGCTCACGCCCCCTCTTCTGGGCGGGTGCAGACGGGCGTGCCACACGGACGGGCATTGCAACCTCAGCTGGAGGGGAGCAAATGGGCACTGCCACCTCGCCCATATGCTGGGAAACGGGCCCTGCTATTCAGCCGCAGGGCGTTGCCGCCTTGCCTGTAGTCAGACAAACCACCACGTGGCCTGGGGGACAGCACAGGTCTCCACTTCCAGGAGTAGCCTCCGCGGTTCTTCAGCTCGCTGTCATACGCTGCTTTGCTGGAGGGACCGTCCCTGGCCTTTTCTGAGGAGACCCTGTAGCCCATCACCCATCCACCCCCAGGCTCCCCACAATTGTCCTGCAACCACACACAGGTGCAGACTCCAGAACGGTGGAGACTTGGGTCCGTTCCCAGCCATGGCTTCTTCCCGCTGGAAGCAAAAGGCCTGTTTATCAGCGCTGAATACACGGGGAGTCCCAGCAGCCCAGTCCGGACACCCACGGAGTTCAACAAGGCACTGGGAGCTAGAGCTGCGGGACGCCGGCTGGGAACTGGGTAGCAGCAGTCTGGCAGGAGGAAAGCGCCCGCGTGTTTCTTCCCAGGGCAGGCTAAGACTCAGGGTAGGAACTGGAGCTAAGAAAGGCTTCTCTGGAAACGCCCCAAGGGGGTGGACCCAGCAGGGAAATGCTGCAGTTAAAACAGGAGCACTCAAGTCACATGGATTTCAAGGACAATTTCAGTTTGTAGCTAATTGCTGCAGAAAAATTATCCCCTCCCCCGTCAGAGCCCAGGCACCGCTGGACCCTGCGGAGCCCACGTAGCTAATTACCCAATACACAGGACACCGGCGCAACGGGCACAGAAATAGGTTGTGGCAATTAGCATGGCCCAGCCCTGTAACGGGAGCCAGGGCTAGCGGCCCTGCCCTGGAAGTGCAAGCCGGGCCGGGAGAAGGCAGCCTAACCTCACCTCCGGGTGTCTCTCGGAACACCCCAGTGGAAGGCCGAGAAGCTGTGCTGCATGGTGGCTGGCAACGAAGGGGTTAATGGGAACGGGCAGACGACAGGGGTACCTCCGGCTGCAGGATCACCAGCCTCAAAAGTCATGAGTCGGGCTCCAAAAATCACGAGATTTTTTAAACGTTGGCTTGTGTTTATTGGCTTTGAGGCGTTGGAATCAGGCCGCTCGGCAAAGCTCTTCTCATTTCACATCGGAACAAAACACAGGCCGAGTTTTTGTGAAGTGGGGTTTTGGCCAAGGCCCCTTTTCGGCGCACAAGGCCAGGTTTGCAGGTCAGATCTCGCTCTGGAACCGAGCAGGGAGTCCACCAGGGACACAGGAACCTTTCTGTCGAAAATGTTGTCGACAACCAGTAACGGCTCCGCAAAGCATTCTGATTCGGAGGAGAGGGGCGTTTTCTGAGGAAAACACATTTAGCTGAAAACCTTCTGACCAGCTGTACTTTTGAGCCCCTAGGGTCACATTCAACAGCTTTTCCCTAAAACTTCAGGGCAGGGGGTGCTAGTTGAAATGGAAGCTGGGAGTCTCGCATAAATCACAGGACTCCAGGAGCTGGGGCTTTGCAAAAAGCACCAAATTTCACAAGACTCATGATAAGATCACGAGAGATCACAACACTGTTCTGCCAGAAGCTGGGAATGAGCGACAGGAAATGGATCACTTGATGATTCCCTGTTCTGTTCATTCCCTCTCGGGCACCTGGAACTGGCCACTGTCAGAAGACAGGATACGGGGCTAGATGGACCTTTGGTCTGACCCAGTAGGGCCGTTCTTATGATTAGCCCCATCCCAGTAGCCTGTTGTTTCAAGCACCAGCCATGTTTTCGGTTCCCAACATTCTCATCCCATGCAAAGAATGTGACATCCATGTAGGTTTTATGAAAGATGAATGTGTATGGGCTCCTTTGGCTGCTGCCTCGAGGGATGGATTAGCACATACCTTTCCCCCACGGAAACTGCCACCCCCTGCCAGAAATCTCCACTGAGCCACTTTTTGGCCTCTGTCAACAGCATTCAGAGCTGTAAGTAACCAGCAAACTGCCCAGCTGCAGAAGGTCAGGGGAAAAACCCACTCAGCCTCATCCCGCAGGCGAGGGACCCAGAGCCCTACTCCCTGCAAACTGATGCTCTGCGGGCCTGGCCCATGTGCTCTCAATTCCCCCAGGGCCAAGCACAGGGCGAGTTTTCCTGAGCAAAGCCAGCGGGATTGGAGCCCAGTGGCGGGGAAACGCCTGGGCTGACTGCGCCGGGAGGAGGGCAGAGGGCTGCAGCCGCTCCCAAGGGAAGCGTGACCGTAGGATGGTGCAGTGGTTAGGATGCTAGCTGGCAACCCAGGTTCAATTCCTTGTCCCTCCACGGACGCCTGGGTTGAGTCACTTACCGGCTCAGTTCCCATCTGTCAAAGGGGGTGGTGATATAATTTTTATGAGGTGTGTTATGGTACCACATCGGAGCCCTGCTCACGGACCAGGCCCTCCCTGCGCTAGGTGCTGTACAAACACAGAACAAAGAGACGGTCCCTGCCCCACAGAGCTTACTACGGGGTGTTGGGGGACATCTACCTTAGGAATTGTCAGGGACCCAGATGCTACGGTGATGGATGTCACATAAGGACCATAGATAGTGTAACAGCCCTAAAACCAGCCGCCGGCCAGGTTTCATCTATGCCGAGTGGGTTCCCATTGCCTGTGTCCCTGAAGAAGGGAATTTCCCCGCACGCTGGATGGGGACGCCCAAAAACGTGTAAATATGGAACAGGTCTGCAGCCCCCAGCACACGTGGGCTGATCGCTGGTCTCTGCTGCGGCCAGTGCGTGGGAGCCGCCAATGCCATCCCCCTGCCGCCCCCTTCTCTTTCTTGTCTCTCCCCCTCTGACTGGCCTGGTGTGGAATCCTCCCCCCCCCCCCCCCCCCCCCCCCCGGGCGGGGTTTCCCAGGGGCTGGCCCTTGGATGGGCTGACCTGCGGGTTGAAGGTCAGTGCTCTTTGCTCAGGCCCCTTTTCACATTCAAATGGGGTCCTCGGCGCTTTGTGAGTGTGAGCCGGGGTCAAGCTTCAGCGAGAGCGAAAAGAAAGGGCCAGGGCTGCTGCTGCGGCTTTCAAGTCCCCTCTCTGTTCTGCTCTGTTTTCAGGGCGAGCGCGGGAGGGAATAGCTCATGCAGAACCCGTCCCCGCGCCTCCTCCCACCCAAAGCCCTTTGCTGACACGAGCGTGGCAGGCCTCTCCTCCCCCCCGGGAGAACGAGGCAAGGCCGTTCCCTGGCCACTGCAATGCGGCCACCTCTGGGTGGGACGCAGCAGCAGTTTAACCAGGCAGCAGCACTACCCAACCGGATGGAGCAGCACCGTGCCGGGGGCTGGTTCAGGCCCCCTAGTGAATTGCCAGCAGCAGCTGGTTCCCGTAGACCCCGAATCCACAATTTGTTGGACACCTTCTGCACCTACGCTGGGGTGGCTGAGGGCCAGGTGGGGGTTAGGGCTGCCCCAGCTCCTATGGGCCTTGCAGTCGCTGGGGAACAGCCCCTCCTGGCCACGGAGTGCTCCTGGCTCTGGGCCCTCTGCACTGGGGGGCATCCCTGGGGTGCGGTGCAGCCAGGCAGCAGGCCTCACTCTGGCCCCAAGTACTGACCCGGTTCCCCTTGTGGCTGGGCCCGATGAACCGCCGGACAGGAGGAAAGCCGAGGTCCCGCGAGCTCCTTAGCAGGTTCAGGGAAGTCACCGTGGACAGGAATGGGGTGACAGCCGGGGCCACGCAGGGCTGGGGAGCGCTGGGCAAGCCCCCCTGGGACCGAGGCCCAGGACCTGGGTGCCTGTGAAAAAATCACAGTGAGCAGAGCTTAGCAAAGAGCTAGAGCTCTCCTCCCCCCCCCCGCCACCCCCCCATCCAGCACCTGACACAACGACCCCCCCGCTGCCACATCCTGCAGCATCCAGGGCAGGGAACCCCCGGGGGACCCAGCACCCCTCCCTGTGTGGCAGAGGCTCCAAGGGTGACCTCTGTGGGAAATCCAGCAGCGCCCAGGCTGGCTGAACGCTCCAGAGCCGGCTGCTGAAGCAGGGGGGAGGGTTCTGGGCCGGCTGAAGACAAGCGAAAGGGGGATTTGAGTCGCTTTCTTTCCCCGTCTGGGCTCCTTGCGTCATCCTGGCAGGTTGCTTTGTTCCAAGATTAACCCCGGAGCCTTGCCAGCGGAGCCGCAGGTGTGCAGCGCCTGGGCAGGTGAGGACGTGACTGTGGGGGGCAGGGAGCGGTGAGAGCTTAGCATCCATAGCATGTTCCCCCCGTGGTGCTCCTGGGCATCCATCTATACAATGAAAACCATGCCGGTAGATCCCCCCTCCCCCCTGCCGGATAGCTGCCTGTCTCTCCTTGCCCATCCGTCCATCTGGTCTAGGGGACTGGTTGTCATGATGCTCAGGCTTCTCCGGCAGCATAAACGGGTGGGAACAGCCCCCTGAGAATTCCCCCGGCACCGGGGGCCTCCACAGTGGGTGTGGAGCTGGTCTGTCCCCCCAGCACTGGGGGGATGGGGTGAGGGGAGCGCATTGTGCTATGGTGGTTTTCTGTATCCCAGCACCCATAGTGGGCCATGGTGAGCACCGCATGAGTTAGAGCAGCCCCGAGGCTGCTCCAGTTTATACCAGAGGCCAGCAGGGCCCTGCACAGCCCCAGAATACAGGGAATGCAAAGTCCCATGCACAGGAGCAGGAGAGCTGAGACTCAGGCCCTTGGTCTCTATGGGGCCCAATCCGATGTAGCAATTGGGCCAGAGAGCCCTTTGCTTCTGGGGTGCAGGGGTCTCGCTCTCCCATGGCGGGGCATTAGTGGTTATCATCCAACCCACGCTGGGTGTGAGTAGAAGCCACTCAATGGAATGGCCTCTGCCGAACAAGATGGTGGGTCCCAGTCAGTGCTGGGTGTGGGCCCTGTGCTGGAGTCCTGGGAGGGACGGGGGATTCTGGCTGAGGCATGCGCTGCTCCCGTGAGTGGTTTCACTTTGATTTTCAGCTTCCAACAGGCCTGAAAGCTCCAAGCAGAACTCAGCCTGACCTCTGCTGGCGTTTCAGCTCGACCCCACAGAATCCTGCACCTTTTCCACCCCCGAGGTTCCCCGGGGCGCCTGCCTGGTGAGTTGCTCCCCTGGAGAACCTGGCCGGGGGCATTTCTGAATTGGCAACCAAAACCTGAAACCAAGCGAGTTCGGCCAGCGTGGGGCGGTGCAGAGGGTGTGTGTGTGTGTGTGTGTGTGTGTGTGTGTGTGTGTGTGTGAATGATTTGTGAGCGGCTCCAGTGTCCATGTCACTAAAACACCACATCAAGCTTAGCTGGGTTGTTACTGGGGCCCCTGAGCGTGGCCTTGTGGTCCAAGTGCAGGGTGGGAGTGAAGCTGTCTAGGATCAGGCGGCTGCTGTCCTTAGGTGAGTGTTTTCATGCCTCAGTTTCTCCATCTGTACAGAGGGGGAATGGGAAGCTGAAGTTAGTGATGTCTGCAAAGCGCTTGGATATCTTCAGCTGGCCTGAACCCCAGCACAGGGGCTCTCCACTCCAGAGGGGACCCACATGGACATTGCTGGGGTGGGATAGGGGGGATTAACCCCCCCTGCTGTGTCCCCCCCACCCCGAGCGCCCCTCTGGGCAGTCATTCCTTGTGCACATGGAGCATTTCAGCCTCATCACGTTCTCTGTTCCTCCCGGGCTGCGTGATAACGAGAGCAGGGTGTTTGCAACCTTAGCGTGCCGCCTGGAGCAGGGCTCGATTCCTTCTGCCCACGCCACCTTCCCGACTCAGAAGAGGAACGGAACTGCTCTGTGGCCTGGTTCGGATCTCGGCTGTGGGCGGCTAGCGCTGGCTGAGTCAGGCGGCGCACGCAGGTCTTTCACAAACGGCCCCCATCAGCTCTGCCAATGCCACTCAGGCCTGGGCTCCACACACAGCTGTGCGGATGCAGCTCACTCCTGGCCTGCAGCCCCCTCTTAGTCCTGTGCCCCCCCCCCACCCACCCCCGCTGATGCCCCTCAATCCAGACTCAGTCCTGCCGGCTATTCCAACCCTAACTCCCCCAGCAGATCTGCTGACGACCCACACTCCTGATCCACGGTCCCCCCTGTTATTCCACTCCTGGGCCTCCCATCGCCCCACAGCTCTGCCCATACCCCTCGTCCTCACCACCTCCAGGGCTGCAGTCCCTCCCGGGGGATGTCCACTCGCAATCAAACAAGGGCAGACACGTTCGGCCAGGTGGGGCTTTTTCCTGTTTGAGATGTTTCCGTGGTCTGTGTGGAGCCCCGTCAATGCCCGTCACACCCACGATCCCGCTCTCCGCAGCCTTTCCCCCTGCAGGACCCCACAGCCGCCACCTAGCCTGTGTAGCAGCAAAGTTTTAATGCCACTAAAGAGCCTTAACCCCTTCTGTGCTGCGGGATGTGCGAGGGGAGGGAGACATCCGAGAGCCGGCAGCGGGGTCTAATGGAGGATGGGGCGTGGGCTGAGGGATCATTCAGGACACCTGGGTTCTATTACTGGCTCTGCTCTGTGACCATGGGCAAGTCACTTCCCCTCGCCGTGCCTCAGTTTCTCCTCTCACTCTTTATCCATCCTGTCTATTTGGACTGTAAGAGATTTAAGCAAGGGCTGTTGGTGCCTAAGTGTCTGGGCAGCACCCTGCACTGATCTCATTGGTGTTACCGTAATAAGTAAGAAGAAGTACTAGCCACAGAGTGAGAGACAGGATGTGGGACTCAGACCTCACAGGGGAGAGGCAGTCATTGGGTTCTTGCACCAGCCAAGGGAGCATGGGGCAGGATGAGGGAATCCGAGCCACGTCTCTTCCCGGCACTAGCCACAGGGCTAGCAGGCCGGCTCAACCCAGGACTTTCCTGTCACTGTGACAATGCTCTGAGCAGGGTCAGACGAGATGTCTGGGTCTGGTGGCTGTGAGTGGAGAGGGAGGGGGACTGTGTGAGACACAGGGTCTGTGTGTCTCTGCCTCTGTGTGTGTGAGAGATGGTGTGTGTGCTCTGAGAATGTGTGTCTGTGTGTGAGACAGTGGTTGTACGTGGGTGTGCACGGGAGAGAGAGACTGATCTGTGCTGTGTGATTGTGTCTGTGCTGTGTGCACACTCTGTGAGTGTGTGTGGGACAGTGTCTGTGTGTGAGTCTGCATGTGTGTGTGAGAGGCCATGTGTCTGTGCGTGTGTGTATAGATGCTGTGTGTGTGTGAGTGTATGTATACTGTGTGTGTGTGTATATATATATTGTCCTTGTGAGTGTATATATGTTGTGAGTATGTGCATATGCTCTCTGTGTGTGAATACATGCTGTGTGTGTGTGTATATATACTGTGTGTGTATATATTGTGTGTGAGTGTATATATGCTGTGAGTGTGTGTATGCTGTGTGTGTTTGTGTGTGTGTATGCTGTGTGTGTGAGTGTGTATGCTTTGTGTGCATGTGCTGTGTGTGTGTGAGTGTGTATGCTGTGTGTGTGTGAGTTTATATATGTTGTGTGTATATGCATTGTGTGTGTATGCTGTGTGTGCGTTTGTGTGTGAGTGTGTGTGCTGTGTGTGTGTGTTTGTGTGTGTGTGTATGCTGTGTGTGAGTGTGTGCGTTTGTGTGTGAGTGTGTGTGCTGTGTGTGTAAGTGCGCGTGCTCTGAAGGTTGGGGCAGGGACGCAGCCCAAGGCAGAGCCCCGTTGTGCCGAGCGGAGGAGAGGTCACTGGCCCTGCCCGCTGCCGGGGAAGCCGATTCCTGTTGGCTCTGGTCCTGGCAGCCCAGGCTGCGCCCGCTGTTCTCACAGGCCGCCCCAGCAGATGTCTCATGGCCACGGGGCCGCGCTCCCTTTGTTGGGGCTCCTCCCCCCTCCGGTGTCTGGGGCTGCCCTGCGGCCCCGACAAGGTCAAATGTTAACCTTCCCCAGCCTGACAGGAACAGGGGGCAAAGGTCACCGCTGCAATGGGAGGGGGCGGGCGCGGCGCAGCGGGTTAATGGTTAGGCCAGGAGGCCCTAGCCAGGGAGTGCCCATCCCAGGGCGGGAGGCGTCTTCCCTCCCCCACACCGGTGCCTCGGGGAGCAGGCATTCGAGGCCGAATTCTCTCCCGACGCACACACAGACCCATATGCACACACACACACACACACACAGAGCCATGCGCGCACACTCACAGAGATGTAAACACAAACACACACATGCACCCACCCACACAGACACAGACCCTCCAGCATGGGCATACACACCCACTCACACACGCATGACACACCTCCTCCTCCACATGCATGTACGTACCCACCCACACACGCACACGCAATTGGCTGGCAGCTCCTTGGCTCCTGGAGAATCAGGCCCCAGGAATCCTTTTCAGTACCAATGGCCTGATATAACAGCACCTGCAGCTTCCTGTTGACGTTAGAGAAGGTTGTGCTTGCTCAGGACCGGTGGGACTCAGCCCACAGGAAATGTGAAGGGTCTGCTCCTCCTCCCCCCCTGCCCCGCCGCCATCCCTGAACGATCAAAAATCAGGGGGTAAGTCCTGCAAAAATCAGGAGATTGGCTTAAGAATCATGAGATCTTAAATAATCAGAGAACTGGAAGGGACCCTGAGAGGTCTCTAGTCCAGTCCCCTGCACTCAAGGCAGGACTAAGTATTATCTAGACCATTCCTGACAGGTGTTTGTCCAACCTGCTTTTAAAAATCTCCAATGATGGAGATTCCACAACCTTCCTAGGCAAATTATTCCAGTGCTTAACCACCCTGACAGTTAGGAAGTTTTTCCTAATGTCTAACCTAAACCACCCTTGCTGCAATAATAATCTATGCTGGGTTCTTTCTCTTCACCTTCTAGTTTCTGAGCCTCTAGGTCATGAGCAGGTCATGTTTTCCAAGCTTTTTGCCTTGTCCAGGAGGCCCAGAAACTTACTTTAAGAAATATTAAATTTTTTTTAAAAAGCCAAGATTCTCATGTAATAACGTGAGTCCAGGAGCTCGGGCTTTAGGAAACCTCCACAGTTCATGACATTTGTGATAAAATCGTGAAAATCAGCAGCACAGATCCCCTGCCACTGGTGCCCCAAAACGTGACCTGAGCCATGCCAGTTCTGCTATGGTTAAAAGGCCGAACCCCAAGATATGAAAATTCAGCTGGGTTCTTTCTGCCTGTGACATGGATGGGAAAGAGTCTGCAATCAGAGCATGGCTCAGTCCTGGTGACAATGCATGAAGCAGACTAGACTCCGACTTGCTCTTTCATAGCTGGATTGGCTGTTGTGGAAATTTGTTTATCATCATTATTATTACGAGTGGCGTCTTGAGGCTGCAGCCGAGATCAGGGTCCCATTGTGCTAGGTGCTGTACAAATAGATAGAGAGAGACGGATCCTGCAAAGAATAGTTCACTGTCTA
This sequence comes from Platysternon megacephalum, assembly GCA_003942145.1. Taxonomy (NCBI): domain Eukaryota; kingdom Metazoa; phylum Chordata; order Testudines; family Platysternidae; genus Platysternon; species Platysternon megacephalum. Next base: position 3,178,984 of record QXTE01000096.1, read on the forward strand.
AATACACCAGACAGGGAAAAGGAGGGAGAAAGAAAAGATTATTGTCCCCAATTTTGATGGTCAGCAGCTGTGACTCTTAGATGCAGGGGGAGCAGGTCTGTGGAGAGGGAAGAAGGTGGTGCCATTGCTTTTCAGACCATTCGCTGCATTTTAAAAGCAAAAATACCCACCCAGCCACAGCACCTACATGATATTAAAGGTGAGAGGCAAAGGCTGGCTTTGCAAATTCAGCTACAGCCTAAGAGCCGGGTTAGATCATCTGATGCTTACTCTTATTTGTTAAGGGGAAAGCACTTGCCTAAATACTACAGATGTGGATGAGAGGAGATCTGGCACTGTCCTCTCTCGCTCCAAATTCCCCTGCTTTTGTTGGTTTAAAGCAGGGGTCGGCAACCTCTGGCACGCGGCTCGCCAGGGTAAGCACCCTGGCGGGCCGGGCCAGTTTGTTTACCAGCTGCGTCGGCAGGTTCGGCCGATCGCGGCTCCCACTGGCCGCGGTTCGCCGTCCCAGGCCAATGGGGGCAGCGGGAAGCGGCGCGGGCGAGGGATGTGCTGGCCGCGGCTTCCCGTCACCCACATTGGCCCGGAGCGGCGAACCGTGGACAGTGGGAGCCGCGATCGGCCGAACCTGCCGATGCGGCAGGTAAACAAACTGGCCCGGCCCGCCAGGGTGCTTACCCTGGCGAGCCGCGTGCCAGAGGTTGCCGACCCCTGGTTTAAAGTCAGATGCCTAGATGTAGATTAACTCGCTCTGGAAGGTGTTTGGAGTTGAGGCTGAGCGAGATATTTGCGAGGTAGTTTCAGGGATACTTACTCAGCTGGGGTTCGTTAAGATACAGGAACTGAGCTGGGGACTCAGGGCCCAGCTCCCAGCGAATGTAGGTCTGATTTCGGGGTTTAGATCAGAACTGGAAAGTACGGATGATATTGGTACCACATCAGCCCCTGAGAAGCAAAGCTGCTGGAGTTTCCCACATGCATCTTCATTTGGGAGCGATTGCAGACACACAGAACAGTGGAGAAGGGGCGAGAAAATCCCTGGCTCCCGGCAGAAGAATGGATCCACAGTGCTGCTAACAGGGGCAATTTCATCCCCCTGACCCACAACTGTAAGGAGCTGGGCCTCTCCCCAGACTGGAGCCAGTTAGGAAGCAGCTGCAAATTCTCTTGGGGCCACCATAAAGCATCTCTGTGTGACAGATCAGCCGCCCCCAGCCTCGTCCCCCTACGCAAGAGAAAGAAAACGGATTCCAGAAAGAGCATGGTGACCCAGCCAAACCTTTCCTTTCAGTGAATGAAGGCGCAGTTAGGGTGGGAAGAGCTGGGCACAGATTTATTTGGAGTGGAGCAGCCAGGAGAATGTCCTAAACCTCCCCCCCAACCTTCCCGTAAAACTACCGATAAAACTATATGACAGGACAACATCTTGGACGGGAGTGAAATATGGGGTCCAACGTCACCAGCTGATGACACCTAGCAGCCTAAAAACCGCTCAATCAACCCTTCATTTGCAGTTCAGCAAAACAAATACCCCATAGTACCCGTGAACCATTCGAACAGTGGATNCAGATGCCTAGATGTAGATTAACTCGCTCTGGAAGGTGTTTGGAGTTGAGGCTGAGCGAGATATTTGCGAGGTAGTTTCAGGGATACTTACTCAGCTGGGGTTCGTTAAGATACAGGAACTGAGCTGGGGACTCAGGGCCCAGCTCCCAGCGAATGTAGGTCTGATTTCGGGGTTTAGATCAGAACTGGAAAGTACGGATGATATTGGTACCACATCAGCCCCTGAGAAGCAAAGCTGCTGGAGTTTCCCACATGCATCTTCATTTGGGAGCGATTGCAGACACACAGAACAGTGGAGAAGGGGCGAGAAAATCCCTGGCTCCCGGCAGAAGAATGGATCCACAGTGCTGCTAACAGGGGCAATTTCATCCCCCTGACCCACAACTGTAAGGAGCTGGGCCTCTCCCCAGACTGGAGCCAGTTAGGAAGCAGCTGCAAATTCTCTTGGGGCCACCATAAAGCATCTCTGTGTGACAGATCAGCCGCCCCCAGCCTCGTCCCCCTACGCAAGAGAAAGAAAACGGATTCCAGAAAGAGCATGGTGACCCAGCCAAACCTTTCCTTTCAGTGAATGAAGGCGCAGTTAGGGTGGGAAGAGCTGGGCACAGATTTATTTGGAGTGGAGCAGCCAGGAGAATGTCCTAAACCTCCCCCCCAACCTTCCCGTAAAACTACCGATAAAACTATATGACAGGACAACATCTTGGACGGGAGTGAAATATGGGGTCCAACGTCACCAGCTGATGACACCTAGCAGCCTAAAAACCGCTCAATCAACCCTTCATTTGCAGTTCAGCAAAACAAATACCCCATAGTACCCGTGAACCATTCGAACAGTGGATTCTCCATCCCTGGCCATGTTTAAATCAAGCTTGGACGTTCTTCTCTGCTCTAGGAATTATTTTGGGGACATTCTCTGCCCTGTGCTAAACCGGGAAGGGGGTGGGGGGAGTAGGGTGACCAGATGTCCCGATTTTATAGGGACAGTCCTGATTTTGGGGTCTTTTTCTTATATAGGCTCCTATTACCCCCCACCCCCATCCCGATTTTTCACATTTGCTGTCTGGTCACCCTGGGGAGGAGTGGTCCCTTCTGGCCTTGGAATCTATGAACTCCAGCAACAATGACTGAAAGCAAGAGCTGGCTCCATTTCCCTAGAAAAGACCACTCGGGAAGGGTAGTTATTTACACCAGGGCAAAACGGGTGCAAAACTCGGCCTCACTGCAATAGCAGTGGTTTGTATCCCCCTCCCCTTGTATCCTTTTGCCCCGGTCTCAATGACAGCCTGCGGTGGAGGGGAATTGAAAAACCGAGCCCTAAAAGTCTGGTGCCTTCTCAGCCAAAGCAGCAAGCAGCTCTCCGGCCACCAGCCCAAAGAACTGGAGGCTCAAAGGTAAAGAGCCAAATGAAAGTACAATCCCACTCCTATGTACTGTCATTTCCCGAGCTCTCGGCAACTCCAGCCCTATGAACACCCCAAGTCACGTCATGGGGGGAGAACAAATCCCAAACGACAAGCTAGAGCACTGCAGATCCCTGCACAGAGCTGTCATGCCACTAGCAGACACCTCGCTGCAGCTGACTGCGCAAAGCTAGGGCAGACACCCCTGCCAAATCCAGAATCGGTGACGTCCAGACGCAGCAAGGGCAGCCTGAACCCAGAGGACTGGCAGGCCACCCGGTGTGCTAAGAGGAGAGGTTGAGGGTGACCAGTCAGCAAGTGTGAAAAACCGGGACAGGGGGGTGGGGGGTAATAGGCACCTATATAAGACAAAGCCCCAAATATTGGGACTGTCCTTATAAAATTGGGACATCTGGTCACCCTACAGAGAGACACTTTCTACTCTGGTGTCTGAAATACAAGGGAATGAGAGGAGACTGTCTCAAATGCTCAAGGAAGGTCAAAGATTTGTTATGAAAAAGCACTGAGGAAAAACATGTGCCTGATTTTAGGAGAAAGGAGACGTGACAGTAGAGAGGGCAGCCGGCTATTTAACTGAGGGTTTTCTCCGGCCACCCATCGCCATGGTATCCAAGCATCTTCCACATAAACTCAATAGTGGCATCATACTATAGCCCGCTGGCCACCAGATCAGGGAATGAAAATCCAAACTCAGTGAGCTGCAAATCTGCCTCTCTCTCATTCACTGCGGCAGCATTTGCCATGCCACTAAAGTACGGAGTTGAATGGAATTGTTCTCTGGCTCTACTCCATCCAGGGAGTATTTCCCCGCCCCCAACTTCTGTTCCATACAGTTTATTTTGTAACAAGAATAGGAGTACTTGTGGCACCTTAGAGACTAACAAATTTATTGTAGCATAAGCTTTCTAAACTGTCTACACTCTGTTCTTTATTCATACATTTGGATTTTCTCAAGTCCCAAAGATTTACATGCTGCCCGTACAGAGAATAAAGAGTTACTGAGGCAGACTAAACAGGACTCAGAAGTCAATGCTTCAGGGAGGCAGTTCATTTTCTGAATTGTAGCCCACGAAAGCTTATGCTACAATAAATGTGTTAGTCTCTAAGGTGCCACAAGGACTCCTGTTCTTTTTGCGGATACAGACTAACACGGCTATTACTCTGAAACCAGTTTATTTTGTGTCTTTCTATGTCACTTGCTAAAGAGAGAAGCAATTATTTCAGGAGATTCAGGGTCAGACCCAAGATGATGTGTTATTATCTACCCAGCTCCGCAGCTTTGAAACCACCGGGAAATTCACAAATAACTCACAAAGATTGTTCGTGTGGGTGGGGGGAATGTTTCAGGACACAGCAGTTTTTGGGGGGGTTACCCTACCCAGTGGTAAGATACAGCAATCTGCAGGTGAGCCAGGCAGTTTCTTAAATGGAGGGACTCCCGCAGGTAGAAAGCAGGAGACAGTTTGAAAGTTCCATGGTTCCCCCCACACCCCCAACCCTCCCCGAGGCAGTTCAGAACCCATGGTGCTTTTTGAGTTGTAAATAAGAAAGAGCGAACGCAGGCCTCATGGGAAATAGTCTCGAGAAGGAAATGTGATGGTTTCGGCTATACCAACTTATTTGATGAAAATCAACTGGCACAGAAAACCACATTTGATGAAAAGACAAGGCTCTTGAGATGACACTCAGCAGGAGGAATCGTAGGGCCTGTGTTATGCAGGGGGTTGGACGAGGGGCCGTAGGTGCCTAACTCACTTAGGTGCTTTGGTAGATCCCTGTAGGTACTTGTCTGCCTAAAGACTTTCGTAAAACAGGCCCTGGATGATCAGAATGACTTTAAAAATGGACGAATCTATGAATTCTGATAGGAAAATGGCCCATTTTATGGGGGGGAAATGGCATTTCTGGGTCTGGAGCTGGTGGCCCTGGAGGAAAGGGCGGAGAGACGCCTGCAGGAAATTTTGCGTTGCCGAAACGTTTGCGTTACTTTCAAGGCAGTGCTAAGGACGCGGTGGACTCCTTCCTCCACTGCTGCTTTCATCCTGCTCTCCTGTGCGCAGCAGCCTCTGGGGTCAGGCATGGAGCTGCCCTTTTCAAGGCCCAAAGAAAACAACAATGACAAAAAAAAACCCACCTCCTCCTGCCGAAAATTGAGAGAGGCCCTTTTGTGTTGCTGAGTCAGCGGAGCAGCACGGGGCAGCGGAGGGGAGAAAGGAATTCCTTCGGAGATCGAAGGCCCTCGCCAACTGGACACTGATGTCAAAACAAACACGGCCTCCGGTGGGGGGGAATGCAGGAGGTTGGGCAAAGAAGATCCAATTTCTTCCTTTGTTCCTGGATTATTATTTTTGGGGAGTGAGGGGGTGGGGTAGGGGAAAAGGCCATAAATCAATGGCTGACAGAGGAGCAAGGAAAAGCAAGCCAGATGCTCTGCTATGGGGGGATTACTGTCACGCTTCTCAGATTGAAGAGCCTGCGACAAATTCATCCCTGGTGCAACATGGCCTAAACCCCTGGACTTACACCAGGGAGAGGTTTGGTGCTCGCTGATGTTCCCCCCTCCCTGCCTCACTCCTGAGATAAGAGACCCGAGGGCAGAGAAAGCTGGGGGCTTCTTTCTCTTACAAGCTAACCAAAAATTCCTCCAGGTTTGGGATGTTTTTAAGTGCTGTGCCTGCCTCACACAACTTCTCACGCCCGTCAGCCCCTGCAGGAAGAGCAAACAAAAGTCTGTTCTGTCTCCATCCTCTACAGAAATCACCGCTCCCACCCCATCACCAGGATGCTCCAGGAAGCAAAATTGGCCTGGCAAGATGCTTAGCTGGCCTGCAGCATTAGAAGTGGGGGGGGGGGGGGGGGGGGGGCGGGGGACGTCCTTCAGCCGAGTGTTGGATCTGGGAGCTGCTGAGTGAGACCCTGGAGTGTCACTTTCACACGACAGTGACTCTGTCTGTAATCACACTTTACATAACCAACACTCAGCTTTTTGCTGGCTAGAACCAAGCCACCCACCTGCCAATCCAGAAACTACAATGTAAAGACCCTGGAGGCCGAGTGAAACCACAAAAGCAAGAAGCTGACAGTTCGGGCTCACTTCCCCCTTGCTTGGGCGCCAGTACGTCAGAGGCTCCAGTAACCCGGTCACCTTAAGACCTAGCACCCGGCACCCCCGCTGTGAGTTTGCAGGCTGCACAGCGGCTGCCTCCCCCCCTGTGTGTTAGTGGGTATCTCCTGAGCCACCACCGTCAGCCGAGAGGAAATGGAGGTTTTATTTATGTCCTGAGCAGTAGTAGACGTCCCTTAGCTGTGTTCTCTGCGGTCTCAGGGCAGGCTTGACTCAAGCCCTGTGCTTGTTTGGGTCACAGCATTGTTGGTGCACATTTCTGTATTTCGGGATGAGCGCGAGGTGTGAAAGTGAAGGAGAAATACACAGAGCGCTGGAAAAGCCCCGTTGCAGCTCTGCTCACGCCCTTCAAACCTGCCTCCCTGGTCTAGTCCCAGTAGTGCAGTGACCACGCAGCGCGCTCAGGTTAGTCCTGTTTCTATTCCAGGAGAGCCTAGAGGCCAGAGCAGGGCGCCATTGTGTCAGGCGCTGTACGCACACAGGAAGAGACAGTCCCTGCCCCAAACAGCTGGCAGTCTAAACCAAGCTGGACAAGACAGGCAGTTGAGGAGACTTGGCCAAGGTCACACAGTAGGTCAGGGAATAGCAGGCAGGTGACCCTGAGCCGCAGGGCTGGCCCCTTTGCCCTGGGCCCTGCTCACCAAAGCCAGGCTGATAATTCTGCTACAAAACCAGGCCGCTGCAGCACAACCAAGCGCAGAATTTGGCCCCCAGGTGAAAGGCGAAGGCAATACGATAGCAAGGGCCCGAGCCCCAGCTCACTTGCCTTGTTTGTAGTTTATTTCTTAGTTAATTATTAATAGGCCAGCATTACACTGACCCGGCAGAATGCATTACCACCTGCAAGCTGCCTGGCTCCCACAGGGACTCTCCCTGCCACCGATTCGTTAATAAGATTTCATTAACCAAAATAAATCTGGAGCTCGTGTGCTAATTAGCAGGCACTGCACACGCAGGCCCGCACATTGCGTCCGCGCTCCTTTACCACCGTCTCCCTAGGCCCCCAATAGCTGTGCCCCCCTGGAGAGCTCACAGTCAGACCCGCTTCCTGGGCGCCTGGGAGACCTGCAGAGAAAACCCAGGCGGGGAGCGCGCTGCACAAGGGCTGCTGTGCTGATGCAGGAGCTGTGCTTCGGATGAGACTTCAAACGAAGACCTTGTGCGACTTCGGTAATTAAGAGCCCTTTGCAAGGGGGGGCAGGGTGCTCACGCTGTGTCCTGGCCACATGCCAAACTCGGGCAACTACTTTCTATCTTGCTAGATCCCCACCACTGCCGTGCAGCTGGATACTTTTCTTTGGTCCTAAACTACGTCGCTGCTGTGTGCTGTTAAACAGCCGCCATGTTCTCCTCCAGAGGTGGCTGCATTCCAGGGCTGGGTGAAATGATCCATGTCTTCCTCTCCGTCTTCTAGGTGAGCACAGTCCAGCCACTGGGGCAGAAGCACCTATCAGAAACCGCCTTAGACAGTTCACCTTTGGCCATGCCCCCAGCTGCAGTTCGCTACACAGAACTCATTCCTCCCAACTGGAGGCCTCCTCTTCAGGGCGACAATTCCACAGGTGCCACTAATAGAAGCTGATGACCTTTCAGTGACCTAGGATATATATGTCACATTTCAATTGGGGGGCCTTGTCCCGCCCTGTCAACAGAAGCCCACACCGAATGCGCGAGCGTCACATTTCACAGTCCTAGGGTAACAGGTGAGTGAACAGTATAGTGTGGGAAGTACTTTGGGGAAAGAATTGCTGTATTCGGTAAAGGGTAAAGTTAAATTATAATAGAGAGAAAGGGTGGCCTTGGGCACAGCGGGGGGACTCAGGAGGCTTAGGTTCAACCCCCGGCTCCTTCAGACTCCCTGTTTGACCCTGGGCAAGTCACTTTGTCTTTCTGTGCCTCAGTTTCCCCATCTGTAAAATGGGAAGAATAATCCTCCCTTTCTCATGCCTTGCGTCTGTATCGTACCCTGGTTGGAGCAGGGAGCGTTTCTTACTGGTGCCTGTGCATGTACAGTGCCTAGCACAATGGGACCTTGCTTTGGGTGCGGCCTCTAGATGCCACTATAATAATCGTGTGCGTGCATGTAACCACTATCTTCTACTGGATGCAACCAGAACTGCTCAGCTTTGGGTCTCGATACACGGCAGTCGGAGGTGCAGCATGGGCAGACCTACCTGATCCAGCTCAGGTATGTTTACACATGCTGCAATAACACCTGCCAGTTGCAGGGTGGACACGCTCTGTGTGGCATTAACCCTATACTGCATTTAGCCACTAGAGATTCTCCCTTAGCTCAAGGGGCCTGTGCATTTGGAACAGGAGGATGTAAGTTTGAGCCCCGCTGCTGCGGTGAAGGTGAGAGGGCCACGCTGTTACTCCTGAGGGAATTCTGCACCAAAATGTTCAAAATTCTACGCCAAAAAATTAAGAAGTCTACTCACAATATTTTAAAATTCTGCACATTTTATTTGTCAGATAAATGTGGAGGCTCCAGCACGGCATTGGGGAGAACAGGCCCCTGGGCTGCACAGAGGTGGGAGATCACGGTGCAGCTCCCCCCTGGGACACAGACTCAGCGGCGAGGCTGCACCCAACCCTGACACAGCACAAGGACCGGGCCTGCCCCAGAAACACCCCAGGGCCCTGCCCCTCCATGCCAGGTGCACCAGGTGTGGGCAGGCAGGTTCAGCAAGGCAGGATCCAAGTGTGGAGGGGCTTAGTGGGGTGGGATCCAGGTGTGGGTTGAGAGGGTTCTGTGTGAGGCAATCTGGGACCGGGCAGCTCAGTGGGGGATCCACATGCGGGAGGGATCTGGATGTGCAGTGGCTTGTTGGGGGGTTCACGGTGCAATGGTAATGGGACTCTGCAGGGGGGTCCAGGTGAAGGTGGTTGGAGCTCACGGGGGGGCTCGATAGGAGGGTCTGGGTACGAGGGGGTCTGGATGCACAGTGGTTGGGGGAGCAGCTCCCTGTACAGGGATCCCTCCCCCTGCAGCTGAGGACTGATGGGTGCAGGAAGCGCAGGGGGGGAGTAGTTGGCAGAGCTTCCTTTATCTGAGGGAGAAATCTGGAGGTGGGTCTGACCCAGCCCTGGATGCCACGCAGGGGAAGAGGAAGTCCTGTCCTCCCCAGCCCAGCCGGGACTAGCAGCTGAGCCTGGCGCCGGGTCGGAGCCACCAGCCGGGTCTTCCCCATTCCCGCCCTCTGCCCCACAGTGATTTACCTCTCTGCTGGCTGCTCTGGGCACCCGAAACATACTGCTGGGGAGGGTCACATGACTGCTCTCATGGCTTCCCTATCAGAAAGTCATTTTTCTGTGGGGAAGCAAAGAAATCTGCGGGGGACATACATTCTGTGTAGGTGCAGTGGCACAGAATTCCCCCAGGAGTAACGCTGTGCAGCACAGAGATCACTGTAAAGCCAGGCCCATGGATAGTATTATTGCTCCTAAGGTTAATTTGCTGTAGTGGGGCACATGTTGGGGTTGGGTGTTTCCAACTCCTCTGCCCCCAGGATGACAATCATGGGATGCCTGGGTACGAGCCAGCGGAGGGGAGATTTTGCCATCCCTGGATGTTTTGTAACATCCGGACAAACAGCCAGAGCAGGAAGTGCTGCACCCTGAACCTCCCCTGCTCCTGCGATGGCCTCTGCCACCCTCCTTATCTGCAGGCCTTTCAGGAATGTGCAGCTTGTTTAATGTTCTGGAAGGCCCTATGGGAAGCAGACTGGAGACGCTGTAAATGGCTCCTGTTATCTGGCGGGGACGGCTGCGAAAGCAAACAGGGCTGCTGGCAGCCGGGCAAGCAGAGGGGCTGCTGACTGCCAGGGAAACTGAAACGCAGGGTATTGCACAGCAAGCTCTGGAGAGCGGCCATGCACGTTAATAGCACACACTGCGGGGGAAGGGACCCTGAGTGGGAGCGCAGGGCCGGGAGGGCAAGGGGTCCCATGGGGGAGTGGCCCGAGGGGGGGAGTGCAGTGGTGGCTGGCTGGTGGGGCTGGGGGTGAGCCCGGGGGGCAGGCAGAAGGGCTCCTGAAAGGGAAACCTAGTGCAGAGGGGAAGCTGGGGGGTGGCTGTCCTGGGCCAAGCTGACAAAGGTCAACTGCCCTGGTCACTGGGCTGGGGTCAGTCCCCCCAGACTCCAGGGGCAGCTGTTAGATCTGGGGCAGGGGCATGTGCCTGGCACCAGGGTATCATGGGGGATCCACTGCTTCCTCCCAGGGCCTGGGACTCCAATATCCCCTCCCCTCCCCTCGGGTGCTGGCTCCCCTAGGGCCCCAAACACTAGGAGAGACAGGGAAGGAAGGAGGGAGGGAGGCGGGTGCTAGGGAAGGGGGAAGAGGAGGACGAAGGAGGGAAGGGAGAAGGAGTGAGGGGGAGGGAAGGGGAAGAGGAGGACGAAGGAGGGAAGGGGAAGAGGAGGACGAAGGAGGGAAGGGAGAAGCAGTGAGGGGGAGGGAAGGGGGGAGAGAAGGATGAAGGAAGGGAGAAGCAGTGAGGGGGAGGGGAGGGGGAGAGGAGGACGAAGGGGGGAGGGGAGAAGCGGTGGGGGGGGGGGAAGGGGAAGAGGGGGAGGGAGGAGGGAAGGGGAAGGGGGGGAGGGGGGAAAGGAGGGGGAGGGGAGGGGGAAGAGAAGGGTGAAGGAAGGAAGAAGCAGGGAGGGGGGGAAGAGGAGGACGAAGGCGGGCAGGGAGCAGGAGTGAGGGGGGGGGAAGGGGAAGAGGGGGAGGGAGGAGGGAAGGGGAAGGGGGGGAGGAAGGAGGGAAGGGAGAAGGGGGGAGGGGGAGGGAAGGGGGAGGGGAGGGCGAGGGGGGGAGGGGAGGGGAAGAGGGGGGGGGAGGGGGGAAGGAGGGAGGGGAGAGGGGGGGGGGAGGAGGGGGGGGGAGGGAAGGGAGAAGAGAAGGAGTGAGGGGGAGGCAAGGGGGAAGGGGAGGACGAGGGAGGGAAGGGAGAAGCAGTGAGGGGGAGGGAAGGGGCAGAGGAGGACGAAGGAGGGAAAGGAGAAGCAGTGAGGGGGAGGGACGGGGAGGAGGAGGGCGGAGGGGGGAAGGGAGAAGCAGGGAGGGGGGGAAGAGGAGGACGCAGGGCAGAAGGGAGAGGGAGGGGGCCGGGCAGAGGCGGGACCGAGGGGGGAGCGGGAGGGGGGGGGGGCGGGCGGGGGGCCGGAAGAGGGGGGGGGGAGGGGGAGGAAGGGGGGAGGGGGGCGGGGGAGAGGGAAGGGGGAAGAGGAGGGGGGGGGGGGGGGGGGCGGCGACGAGGCGGGGGGCGGGGGGCGGGGGGGGGCGGGGGCGAGGGGGAGGGGGAAGGGGAGGACGAGGGAGGGAAGGGAGAAGGAGAGAGGGGGAGGGAGGGGGAAGGGGAGGGAGAAGAAGGGAAGGGAGAAGGAGGGACGGGGAGGGAAGGGGGAAGAAAAGAATGAAGGAGGGAGGGAAGGGGGGAGGGAAGGAAGAGGGAGGGAGGGAAGGGGGAAGAGAAGGATGAAGGAAGGGAGAAGCAGTGAGGGGGGGAAGAGGAGGACGCAGGAGGGAAGGGAGAAGCAGAGAGGGGGAGGGAAGGGGGAGGGGGGGGGGGGAGAGGGGAAGAGGAGGACGAAGGCCAGCAGGGAGACGGAGCGGGCAGGGCGGAAGGGGGACGGAGGGGGCGGGGGGGGGAGGGGGAAAGAGGGGGGGGGGGGGAAGGGGGGAGAGAGGGATGAGGGAGGGAGGGAAGGGGGAAGGGAAGGATGAAGGAGGGAGGGAGGGGGGAGGGGAAGGGGAAGGGGGGGGGGGGGGGGAAGAGGAGGACGCAGGAGGGAAGGGAGAAGCAGTGAGGGGGGGGGAAGGGGAAGAGGGGGAGGGAGGAGGGAAGGGGAAGGGGGGGAGGAAGGAGGGAAGGGAGAAGAAGGGAGGGGGAGGGGAGGGAGGAGGAGGAAGGGGGAGGGAAGGGAGAAGCAGAGAGGGGGAGGGAAGGGGAAGCGGAGGGCGAAGGAGGGAAGGCGAAGAGAGGGGGGAAGAAGAGAAAGGAGAAGGAGTGAGGGGGAGGGAGGGGGGAAGGGAAGGGGGGAGGAGGGGGGGGGAGGGAAGGGGGAGGAGGAGGACGAAGGAGGGAAAGGAGAAGCAGTGAGGGGGAGGGTAGGGGAAGAGGAGGACGAAGGGTGGAAGGGAGATCCAGGGGGGGGGGGGGAGGGGCGGGGGGGGGGGGGGGAGGGAAGGGGGAAGAAAAGAATGAAGGAGGGAGGGAAGGGGGGAGGGAAGGAAGAGGGAGGGAGGGAAGGGGGAAGGGGGGAGGGGGAGGGAAGGGGGAAGGGGGGAGGGGGAGGGAAGGGGGAGAGGAGGACGAAGGAGGGAAGGGAGAAGCAGTGAGGGGGAGGGAAGGGGAAGAGGAGGACGAAGGGCAGCAGGGAGAGGGAAGGGGCCGGGCAGAGGCGGGACCGAGGAGGCAGCGGAAGGGGAGGAGGACCGCCGGGGAGGAGGAGCATCGCGGCGGCTGAGCCCTGCTCTTCGGGGAGGCCGGCGGAGGGGCCCGGTGGCTCCAGCCCCGCAGCAGCAGGAGGCGGAGCGGGGGTGCCGGCGGCGCCACCCGCGATGTGGACGCAGCACCGGCGGCGAGGGGCCCCGTAGGGGCCGATCGCGGGGGGGCGGGCGCGCCCCCAGCCCTGCGGGGCCCCGGCTCCGCGGGGCGCTCGGCCTCTGGCGGAGACTCCGGCCGGGGCAGCGGCCGCTGCAGCAGCGCGTCGGCTCGCCCGTGCCCCGGGGGCTGCGCCCTTAGCCGCCCTGTGCGCGCTGCCCGGACCTGCGCCTGGCGAGCCCCCGCGCACCCGCCCCTGGCTGGAGAAACTTGTTGGACTTGTTTTTCCGGCGCCGGCAGCTCCCCAGGTGGGGCTGGCCGAGCTCGGCTTTGGGGGGCAGAGTAAAGGGGCTCGGGCGCAGCCTGCGCCGCTGGCATTTTCAACGCTCCTGCCCCAGCGCAGCCCCACGGACTAACGGGGCGGGTTGGGGGTCACAGCCCGGAGCCACGCAGCGATAGGGCGGCGACCCCAGGCCGGAGTTACCCTCCTGCGCCAAATCCCCGTTAACCCGCTAGTTTGGGCTCGATTTCCCCACCCCCGGCTGATTTGTTTTTCCCATTGGAAGGCGTCGCTGTTTCCTCGGGCTGCCCCACGGAGATATGGCCATGGTGGCTGGAGGCTGGGGAGACCCGAACGGAGACACCAACGGGGTGGACAAGGGTTACCCCAGGACCTCCGAAGAGGACTCGGTGTCGCCCCAAGGTGGGGTGAGCGACCAGGAGCACGGGGACGAGGACAAGCCGGGCGTCCAGGTGGACTGTGCGGTGTGTGGGGACAAGTCCAGCGGGAAACACTACGGGGTCTTCACCTGCGAGGGCTGCAAGAGCTTCTTCAAGCGGAGCATCCGGAGGAACCTGAGTTACACCTGCAGGTAGGGGCCGGCCTGGGGCCTGCTTGGGTTTGACCGCTAGAATCAGAGACTTGTAGGCCTGGAGGGGACCTCGAGAGGTCCCTAGTCCAGTCCCCCAGCACGGAGTACTGTCTAGACCCCATCCCTGGCAGGTGTCTGTCCAGCCGGCTCTTAAAACCCTCCAATGAGGGAGATTCCACAGCCTCCCTTGCCCCCTTGTGCGGCCATTTACCCCAGTGCAAACTGGGCCCTGTTCCTGGCCTCCCCTGTGGTCCCTTGCACCAGCGCCGGTGGTGATACACGGTGCAGGCTCTTCCTTGTGGTTAGAGTTCCCGTCTCCAGCTAGCGTGGCAGCTAATTAATGAATGGCAGTACGGTTCCCTGCAAACGTGCAGCGGTTGTTATTATGAATCATTATGTTCCCCAGCGCCTCAGCAGAAAGCAGCCTTTTAAAAAAACTGGATGTGGCGGCTAATTCGAACCAAAAGCACAAATCCCCATCTGTTACCGAGCTCGATTCTCCTCTCACTCCGGTGTAAATCAGGAGTAACTCTGGTACAGTAACTGGTTAGTGGCCTTGACTCCTCTTGAAGAAAAATACTTTTCAAGGCAGAGAAGTAAACACAAGGCAGATCTAGGCTCACATGCATGTATGGTACTGTAACAAGCCTTAGGTGTTTTTGCAAATCAAATTTTGCATAACGGTACTTGCTAAAGCAGTAGATTCCATAAGAATGGCTACCTACCAGCTTGGGTACACAAGTGATTTCCTCAGTATTGCATCTGAGTGTCTATATTAACAGAAATAGTCATTCACAGCCCTGGTCAGGGTGGAAGTCATGAGACTCAAACCTGATCAAAGAGCAAGTTGTGCTGCTGTATTTATCGTGCAGTTTCTCACCCACTCTGCTCTCAGTTCGCGTGGCCCAGATTCAAACTCCCCTATGTACCATTCGGTACCTCCTCTTAGCTGGGGGTGAGCTTGATTTCCTCTTTATCCTCAGTTCTTAACAGCAGAAATGCTGTCATGTGAAACTGACGTTAGGAACCTTGTGTGCATGAAATTAATTCTGCAGCTGTTAAACTTTGTGCAATTTTTTTTTGTCCCCTGCACTTTGGGATTTGGAAGGTTGCGATATCCTAAAAACCTGCTGTATGTTGCCACCGCTATGAATTCTGGGCATGTGGACACAACACATTCAGTGAACCTTTGCTGTATCACCGTCCTGTGCCCCTGTTTCCCCAAATCATGATAATGATGCTTACCTACTTTGTAAAGTACTTTGATATCAAGAGCTACGTATTCTTGTTACTTGAAGACTGAATATATGTATGCTACTGAAAGTACCAGCATTCTGAATTACAGAGGGGACAAACGACAAATGCAAAGAATGTTTGTTTTTGCAAAGAAAGAAGATTGATTGTCTGTTGTTGCTTAGTAGTTAGGTACAAATGTATTGAGAAAAGTAGCACATCGTTCCAGCTGGAACTTCAAGTCTGTAAATGTATTTTTTCGCCTCTTGGGTCAGAGCACATATTTAGGTTAGTTTCTTAGTACACAGTTCCTAAGCGAGGGCATGGGCATGGGCATATGCAATGCTTGCGGGGGAGGGATAGCTCAGTGTTTTGAGCATTGGCCTGCTAAACCCAGGGTTGTGAGTTCAATCCTTAAGGGGGGCCACTTAGGGATCTGGGGCAAAAATTGGTCCTGCTAGTGAAGGCAGGGGGCTGGACTCAATGACCCTTCGGGGTCCCTTCCAGCTCTATGAGATAGGTATATCTCCATATATTATTTTATATTTCCCCAGGCAGTGCTGTAGTGGGCTTCCTTAAAGGATTCACAGCAACATCAAGCCAAAATTGCTCTAATTTGAGTTTTAAAAACTGAGTTGGATGCAGTTTAGTTCTTGTACTAAATAATGACACATCCTAATTGCATAATTAGCACCAAACACACCTCCTGTGTTCTCACATTTTCCTGTATAGCTACAGTGTGTGTAGGTGAACTTGCTAAGAACTCTTGGCTTTAAATACAACTATTTAAGTTTTAAAATAACATAAAAAGCTATTTTCTTTAAAAAAAATTTTTTTTTGGCCCTTACTGTAACTCGAGGCCTAGATTCTCAGCTGGTGGAGATCAGTTTCACTCAGGTTTTGGCCTGGGCTGTCTGAATGGAATTGGACCAAAAGCATTATCCATACCCTGGTTTGTCTGCAGTGAATTTCTAGCCCTCTTTACAGAAGGATTTGTGATACAAACGGTTTCTCAAGCTCCAGCCCAAACCGCTGTAATGGAGCCCTGGGATGAAGATGTCATCTGATGTTTAGATTTATCGCTTCTCCACTAGAATAACTTTTGATCAGCAACACATTTTAAATGTGTTAAACACAGTGGTGAGGTTCAGGGTAAATTAATTCCTGTGTGAATGGTTGTCGAATCCGTACGTGGCTCATCTCTGGAGTCATGTAAAAATTAGGATATTCATGTCAGGATTCCAAGGTATAACCAAATGCTTTCACTCACGCCGGCAACGGGTAGGATTTCTTTGCAGATTGACTGGTCACCATGTATGGGTTACATTTTTTCCCCTGCCTTTCACTTGATCATGTGTTATTTTGCTAGTGATCCTGTTGAAAATATAAAGTCAGAACCAATCCTCTGCTTCATTTGCATGCTTTTATACCATCCTCATGTCTATGCCTCGTCCCCCTTGACAAACTAAGGTGCAAATTCTCAAACACTCTGTGCCCACAGTCGGGGGTAGATTTTTCCAAAGGGTTCAGCACCCAGTTGCTCCTGTTGTGACGCTTCCAGCCATTTTTGTTCAAAAGACCTCCGCACCCAGTGCGCCGAGCGTCTTAGAAAATCTGGTTGCTTATTTTACTGCCTAATTGGGAGCAGAGCCCTTATGAAAATCAGGCCCCAAAGGGGCGACTGCCATGTCCTACTTACGCAGGAACAAAGCTCAAGGTAGCAATTTGCAAAATTATTTGAGAACAAGGGGCGGGAACTCATCCTGAATGCACATGATCAGATTTTGGGAGTATGTTAAAGCCTCCTTCCCACCCCACCATTTACTTCTCTTAAATAAAACAGCCCATTGCGTTCAGTCGTGAGCTGGGCAGGAAACATCTCTGGCTGAAGAAGACCCATGAATTCCAGACACCGGGGCAGTGCAGCGTCTGTTCTCGCTGACTGCTGTGTGTGTGCTGGGTTTGGATCCTGGAGAGACTCTCCGGATAGCCTTCCCTCTTAGGGGTCGAAAACCAGGGTTTTGTTCTCCCAACATCCATTGCTTCACATCTCTGAGTATGGGAACGTGCGTCTCATACCGTGAATGTGATGGCAAACGGGGTCTGAGCGCACAGAAAAGGGCCACGGCGCTCAAGAGAAACGGGAGGCTACGTTATGCCGAGCTCCGAACTCCTGGCTTTGATTCGGCAAAACACTTGAGCATGTGCTTAACTTTAAGCATGTGAATCTGCTCATCCCTGTTCATCAAAACACTTAGTGTGTGCAAGTCTCCTTGACGTCGATGGAATTTCATAGCAGGCTTAGATGCTTTTCAAAATCGGGGCCGAAGGCTTTCATGGGGCTTAGGACCCCTGAATTATTAGTATTGACCATTGTTTTTAAACACTCCTGATCAGAGCAGCAGGGGCTGGTAGTTATGGGTCCTGTCTGTTTACTTCTCTGGTTGTTTTTCCTGTTCACATCTTGTCTGGCATCGATCCAAAATGTAAGGCCCAAAGTGACGAGGATGCGGATGCGTTTTCTCTTGCTCATCCTTGTTTGCACATGCGCTGGGCCAGGAGAAGAGCCTGTGAAGACGGGACCAGGGCTGGTAGCTTGGTTCCCCACCTCTGCTCTGACTCAACCACCCTTGGCTATCAGAGTGACCCTGCTGAGTCACTTACCTCTCCGCACAGTCTGTAAAATCGATCTCGGCTGCTGGAAAGCGTCTGGGCGGGTTTTGCAAGCCTCGTGCTTCGGGCTGGGTTGGGAGACCCTGACCCCGGCTAGCGAGCGGTGACTGGCGCGTGCAGTCGCGCTGTGGTCACGGAGCTGCTCCTAGCTGCAGAAGGGGGCTCCCGATTGGGCCCGTAGTGCTTGAAAGCATTGTTACTCCTGTAACAATAATGTCCAGGCTCTGCCTGGCTCTCCATTCAGCCTTCTCTCATCCCTCCTCTTCGGATCCTTCACCCTTCCTTACCCAGACGCTCTTTCCACCACCCCAAGGGACCTTCCCCTCCAAGCTCCCTCGGGCCCAGATCCTCAACTGCTGCAAGACACACAGCTCTCTTGACGACAATGGCGCTAGACAGATTCACGCCAGCTGAGGAGCGCCCTGGGTCTGCATAGCCCAGCTATAAAACAACGCAGGAGCCAATGCCGTTGCTCATAGGCTTCATTTCTTTCCTCCTCCACTTCGTTTTCAGTCTGCTTATACTGGGCGCTCTGTGGGGGCAGGGACCAGGCGTTTGCAGAGCCTACCAAATATGGGGTGCCACCCCCACTACCAGTAACACTACTGGGGCAGTGCATTGTCTAATGCCCCGCTTGGTCCATTTCAAAGGAGCCATACACAGAGGGGAAACGGGCAAGCTCTGGTCATTCCCCAGTGACTGACTGTTCCGGGGGTACTGATTCTGCAGAAAGCTGGGTAATTGGGGGGGTCAGGGAAACTGCTGACTCCCAGCTTTTGTCACCCAGGCCTTGTCCCTGTGGGACTTGCCCAGTTTTCAGTCTAGCTGCGCTGGTGCAGACTCCTGGCGAGGGCAGGCGAAGATGGTGTTTGCAGTGGTGGGGCCCCGCTGAAGACAGCGTGGGGGTTGGGGGGAGAGCGTGAACTGGTGTCTGCCCTGCACTGGTTTCAGTGGAGCTCCGACGGTTCAGGATCTGGCCTGGTGACTTTTGCCGTTGACTTCAGAGGGGCCGGCGTTGTGCTTTCAGCATGAACCCCTTCTCCAAAGGGGAGTCACAATTGCACGGGGGCAGATAATGATTTAACCCTGCCTACCCTAGAGGATTGCCCCCCCCCGCGAAGCCAGGCAAATTGCCCATGTCGACAAGGCCTTAGCCAGGCAGAGCTGAACATGAGACCCATGGAAATAAATCTGTAAGTGCTTAGTACCTGGGAAAGCAATCAACAGGCTTTAATGGGGCGGGGATTATCCTACTGTTTACTTAGCAGGGCAGGTAAATGAGTTGTGTGTGCTGGGAAGAGAAGTGACCCTTCCCCTCGGCTGCCTGGAAAGGGCTGAGATGTTCTCATAGGAAATAGCTGGAATTCTTCAAGCGTCTGGGAACAAAAGGAAGGCTGGCTCAGCTGTTTTCAGTTTAAACTCCGCTGCCCCCTCCTTCATGCTGGGAAGGCCCAGCCGTGTGGGAGAGCAGCTCTGGTGGGGTGGGGGCTAGACACTTTCCGGAGCAATGGATCCTGGGCACAATTCAGCCTTTGCAGATGGGCCAGCCCAGGGACTCGCCCTCTGGCCCCTGTTCTGGGGAAGCACTTGAGTGCTCGCGCATAGCCCTGTGCCGGGCAGCACGTTCTTAAGCGCCATCCTGAATAAAAATGCTTTGCTTCCGGGGGGCCTAGGCTGAGTGCTGGGCCTCTGCCGAGGGGTGAATTTCATCCAGGGGTCACAGCAACTTGGGGCAGTTCTTGTGCCCCAGGAGAGCTGTTCGGCAAAGCAGAGTTTCTGCCTTGCTGTCCGTGTGTGCAGTGCCTGGCGCAGCGGAGTCCCTGTTTCTGTTGAGGCCTCTAGGCCCAGCATTAATGCAATACAACGCTCTGCCCAGTCTGTCCGTCTAAAATACTCCTCAGGCTCCCATTCCTGGAGTATCTGGGCCTTTCAAAATCTCTAATGTATTTATCCTCCCCAACCCCCCACCCCCCCCGTGTGGCAGGGCACTTTTATCCCCATTGGGCAGGGAAACTGAGGCACAGAGCGATCACATGACCTGCCCGAGGTCCCACAAAGGAGTCTGTAAGTTGAACCCCAGTCTCGTGCCCTATCATCCCCACCCTCCCCCGTACTTACCTAACAAAACACACGTCTCCTCTCGGGTCGGCACTTTCCTACCCCCTTGCAATGGCGTGGTGTTGTCTGATTTGCACACAGGTCTAACCGAGACTGTCAGATTGACCAGCACCACCGCAACCAGTGCCAGTACTGCCGCCTGAAGAAGTGCTTTCACGTGGGAATGAGGAAAGAAGGTAACTCGGCCCACTGTTTTGCAAACACACCTGGGTGGGCCCCCGCTTCCCCGAATGGTGGAATCTGGCGCTCGCTAGCCAGCCGAGCATTTCCCGGGCATAGAGGAGATCCCAGCGCGGGTGAGGGGTGTAGCTGGCTCCTGTGTCCACTGCCTCCCACACAAACACTGCTGTAGGGGGCATGGGATGGAACGGTGCCACGCTGATTCCCAGCTGGCAAATGTCCCCATGGGGTAGACAGACACGTACTAGCTTGCGCGCAAGCCAGCATGCTAAAAATAGCAGCCTGGACATTGCCGCATGGGTAGCTGCTAGAATACAAGCCTGCCTATCACCCCTGGGGCCAGCGCTCGGCTGGCTAGCCTGTCTACCTGGCTCGCTCCCAGCTGCAGGGTGGATGTACCCCTAGAGACCAGAGCAAGGGGACGTAACTTAGAGCAACCTCTGAGCTGCTCTATCTTATGCTGATAAGCTGTGGCCAATGCAAAGGCACTGTGAGAATCAGTGCAGAGTATATCTAGGTCTGTCCTCCCCAGCGTGCATTGGTGCATCTTAATGAGGCCCAGATTTGCAAGAGTTCTCAGCCCCCAGCGGCTTCCATTGTGACGCTGATGGCCAGATTTCCAAGAGACCGCCGCAGCCAGTGAGCATTCTTGAAAACCCGGCCGCTTGGGTTGATGCCTAATGGAAACCGAGCTCTCTGGAAAGCCAGGCCCTCGGGGCACGAGTTAGAGCAGGGCTCTGGACCAGCTGGAATGCCAGTTCTTGAATTGCTGTTGCTTGGAAACGGGAGGCGGGCGCGGGCAGTTAACTAGTAGCTGGGATTTTAGCAAGGCTTTAGGCTACCAAAACCCACTGAAGTTCCCGGGGAGACTGGACAGCCAAGAGGGCCCTTTGAAAATGCCAGCCGTCGCCTGCGTGGATCAGCACCACCGGCGGTCAGTTACATGCCTCCTGGATGGGTTGTTTTCAAAGCGCAGAGGGCAGCTAGGTGCCCAACTCCCAGTGGATGTCCATGGGATTTGGGTGCCTAATGCTTGTCTCTGCCTTTGAAAACCTCCTCTAGTATTTTGAAACACTGGCTGTTCCCTGCAACTAAACTAACCCCTCCGGTGTCAGGAAGGGGCTAGGAATCGGCCATACCTCCCCCACCGGGGCTTCCTCTGCCACGAAGGGGATTGCCTGCTGGGGTAGGACCAGCGTAATGGCCCTGTCCTGCTTCCCACAGCAGCTCCCAGCCTACGGGCATGTTCCGGGAAGGAGCAGGCCTCCTGCAGTCCGGCTATTCTGGCCTGTAGGACGGGGACCATTGAAGCCAGGGCAACAGTTAGAGCAGTGCCCAGGGCTGCTCTAGTTTGAGCGAGTGGTCAAAAGGATCCCAGCATCCCCGTAACCTGGGAGGTGCAAAGGTGATATTTCCCCCCCCCCCCCACACACACACCTTAGCCCTCCCCAGGAGCTGTGCCTCCAGAGCTCTGACGGGCTCACAATCCGAACCAGTGCCTCTTGAGAAGGGGACGAGAGTAAAATCCCCCCCAAATGCACCCCGCCCTGCCTCGGACAGATTCTCCTTTTGTTTGGCTTTTAGAACTAATAAAAGCTGCTCACCAGCTGCCTAGAAAACCAGGTGAGTAAATGCGACAGCAGAGGAGGTGGTTGCTGGATCAGATCCCGAAGCTGAGGCCCAGCCAAACGGCCTGTAAATCCCAAGGCACGCGCTTCCCCAAGATGTGACTGGACATGTTCTAGGGAGGATTAGAAACTCCAGGCCTGATCTCCTCTCTCTCGCCCCAGCTTCGCACGGGTGCAGTGGAATGCCTCCTGCTTTGTGCCAGCGGGAGCTGAACTGGGACCTCTGGGAAACAGGGTTAGATTTTTAATCAACGTTAAAACCAGCCCTGGGGGTGGGTGGGTGGGTGGGTTGGGGGAGTCAGGAATTCCTGGTACCTTCTCTTAGTAAGTTACATTCTACCCCCTACAATTTACACCAGTTGAGGATTTTGCCTCCCATGTATCTTGTGCACCGTTGATGACATGCCAGGGACTGCAGTTGGAGAGACTGAGCTAACACCCTTCTGCTGGTTTGATGCCAGCAAGACTCCTTTGAAGTCAGCGGAATTGCCCCAAGGAGAAACAGTCGAGGATCTGGCCCTTACCACGAGGTCTTGTGGAGCGCACCTGCCTCCCCAGGAGCTGGCCAGGAAATCCCCGCGCTGATTGTGGTATCTGGGAGCAGCCATTATTGTCACAGTGAAATCCCAGTCTCAGGGCAGAATACAAAACCATTTCTGCCATTTCAGTCCGCCCTTGGGCGGCTCACGTACCAGTCCAACAGGTGGTGTTTGTTTGGAAAGCCAAAGCCTTGGCTAGATTCGGTGACTCACCTGGAGCCTTGTATCAGACCACCTGACCTAGCAGCTTTAAAGGTCGCAGATGGAAACCGAGACGAACTTAGAATAATCCTTTGCAGTTCCAATATTGACTCAGTTATGCAAATTTCTGTGGCAATGTATCGGGGGGGGGGGGCGTACGGCGCAGCAGATGGCGTTGGCGGCTGTTCTCTTTATCTTGGGCATCGTGTTGCATTGAAAGTAGAACCCAGAACATTTTAAAGCATTTCTTGAGTCAGTTTCCCAACTTTCCAGAGCTGGAAAGCAGAGGAATCCTCGTTACTCAGCACCCTCTCTCCTCCCCTTAACGCAGGGGCCCCGCCTCGATCAGGAACTCCTCTGTGCCGTGTCATAAGGTGCAGTCAAGGAGCCAGGCAGTGGACTTGAGAGGTGGCAAGCTTAGCAAATCCTTTCCCACAACACGCCATTGGCCGGTGGCACTCATTGCCATAAGATAGCACTGACGCTCAGAATGGAGCAGAGTGGTTTTTAACTGAGGCAGAACATTTCTATGGAGAATGAGAATATCCACAGTTGTTGTAGGAGGCATTAAAAATAACCAAGAGCTTTGGAGTGGCTATAAATCCTCAGGCTTCAGGGCATAAACCAATGGAGGTCAGGAAGGAATTTCCCCAGATTTTCCCATAACTGTCCACTGCTGGGTTCCTTGTGCCTTCCTTTGAAGCAGCTTGTTTTGGCCACTGTCGGAAGCTACTGGACTAAATGGACCATCCAGTTTGGCCATTCCAAGTTCCTAGGTTTGCAATCTTCATTTGAACAAAAGAGTTTAGGCCAGAGTTTTCAGAAGCGGCCACTCATTCAGGGTGCTCAACTTGAGACCCCGGCTGCCTGATTTTTCAGAGGGGCTGCTGCCACTGTTGCTCCACGAGGTCTGAGAGCAGAGCTGGCCGGACAGGATGGCTAGCTGCAAGCATTGAGGTTTCACTAGGGCCTTGGGAATTGCTTGGGAAGGGAGTGACAAGAAACAAAGTCCTGCTGGGAAGAGCTGACAAGGGTTTTGAGCAGTGGAGCTGGCAGAGTGATTTGCACAAGGGGAAACGTAGGACATTAGAGACCTACTTAGAGTAGCACATATGAACCCCCATCAGGGATCAAAGCTCTATTGTGGAAGGTGCGGTACAAACCACTGAAGACCATAGTCCCCATCCCAGATTCCCCACCCACCCTGCTCCTTGTGCCATTGTTGACACCAGTGCAAAGCGAAACACTAGTAAAACACTATGGATGTTCCTCGGTGGCATTTCACACCCAATTTGCCTTGGTGTCAGACCACAAGGTGCAGGGCCGGGGCATGAGGTGTCAGAGAGGATGTGATGAGAGGCAGGGTGGGGGAAGGATGGGTAACAGCATGAACAGAGTTTAGCGGACAAAGGAGACGTGAGTTTTAAATTCACCACTCGCGTTTTGCTTGATGTCAGGCAGTATTTGTATTTAATAGTCTCTAGTTCTTCTCTAGCGCTTTTCATCTCTGGACCTCAAAGTGCTTTCCGCGGGAGGTCAGGATCATTCACCCCCTCTGTGAAATGGGGAAACTGAGGCATGGAGCGGGGCAGTGACATCCCCAAGGTCTCCCAGCAGGCCAGGCCAAAGCTGGGACTAGAACGAGAGGAACAAGAAATTCTTTGCTCCTCTCCTGAAGCTCTTCGACGTGCACAGCCATGTTTCCAGTGGCATTCAGTAAGATTGGGTGCCTCTGCTGGCCAGATTCCCAGCTGGCATAAATCAGGAGGGAGCCCATTGCATCTGATTTTCAGAGGTGCTGGGCCCCCATGAAATTAGCACCTCCTGCGTGCAGTCACTTTCCTTTTCCACGGTATCCCTTCCCTCCCCGTGTCTGCGGGTTGTCAGCGTAGGCTACAGGTTTGGAGACAAGGCGCGTGTTGTCTGTCATGACTTAAGGCTCCATGCTTGCCAGTAAAGTCACGTGCGTGACATCTGTTAATGAGCACGGCGAGAGCAGCTGTGCGCCAGGCCCCAGCGGGCAGCGACACTCAGTGGATTTCAGGCTGTGCTCAAGGTAACAGATTTAGGCCCCGAGTTAGCAAAACACTTACGCACACGCTTGAGTCATTTACGCTGCTTAAGTGAATCCCACAGGACAGATCCTCTGCCAGTGTGAATGGGTGTGGCCCCTCCTGGGATCTGACCCAACAACTGGATGGGTGAGTGAAGTGACCATGCTGGCCTGTCTTGCAAGCGTCAAATGCTTGGATCTCCCCGGGCTGGAAGTTGGGGGTGGGGGAGTTTCAGCTGCATGCGTGGGACCGAAGTCCATTCTTGATGCTCATGACAGGGACTCCTGGGCCATTCCCACTTTAAAGGAACCAGCACTGGCCACTTAAGCTGTGTAAAGTTGGACGCTTAGATGAGCATCCTGCTTTGCAGCGGTGCTCTGCTGAGCCCAATGGGATTTTCTCAGTGCACACTGGACTGGGACTCAGGAGATCTAGGTTCTCTCTTCCTGGCTCTGCCACTGGTCTGCTGGGTGACCTTGGGCAAGTCCTTTCCCCTCCCCGTGCCTCAGTTTCTCCATGTGACACACTTTGAGCTCTACTGATATAAAGCACTAGGTAGTATTTAAGCTGCCTAAATATGGAATTAGGTACCTAATTTTAAGTACTCAACTTGAAAATCACAACCATTGTTCCGGGCAGATTCCACCTTGCTGTGGGCAAAGATTGAGGGCGGTGGGATCCCTCTGTGGTTCGGTTAGCCAGAGCGTATTTGCTTCTCCACAGGCGGTGGTAGAAATGTAAATAGCACAGGGAAGAGATATTAGGAGCAGGACATAATTTCCTCCTTCCAGGCGAGTGGGCCCAGCATTGTTGTCACTTACTATGATTTAGAGCTCTAATTTAAGTGCTGCAAGAACAGCCCATAAATTAATTACCGGGGGCCGAGCAAACAGTGGGTGCTAACGGGGGCTGAACAATCGCTTTCTTAGCATGCAGTTAGGAAGAGGAGCACCTCCAGGGTTAACAAGTGTACTGAAGATGTATGTTTCCATTGCAGAGAAATGACCTTGGCTAGCCGTCATCTCACTACAGAGCAAAGGGGAGGAGGGGGCGGGATTCGAACTTCACGTGAGCGCTTGGAGATTAGAAACCTGGGCTCAGTGCAGTTCGGAATCCCGCCTGCTAATGGAGATGA
The DNA here is from genome assembly GCA_003942145.1 of Platysternon megacephalum. Classification (NCBI taxonomy): domain Eukaryota; kingdom Metazoa; phylum Chordata; order Testudines; family Platysternidae; genus Platysternon; species Platysternon megacephalum. Next base: position 3,204,280 of record QXTE01000096.1, read on the forward strand.
AATCAGCTGTCCCAGAGGCCAAGATTATCTGCAGATTGATCCTGGGTTTCCTTAACCCTCTTGCAAGCCCCCATGTGGTGCTGATCTCCTGGTTCGGCTCTGGGGGCTCCTCGCCCTTAACCCCAGCAGTCCTCCCTGCTTTTGGTGCTAAAACCAGGCCTATCACCAAAGCTTTAAATGCTCCAGAAGAGACCTGGGGGCCTGCATCTGCCAGAGTCATTCAGTGCCCTTGGCTATCGGCCCTAGCTCTGTTGCTTATCTCTGGGGTTAGGCATTCGGTTACAGCTAATTAGGCAGTGGGGGAGGGGGGATATCACCAAGGTGCTAAGGAGGTTTATCTTATTTTCAGATCAATATTTCTAGTGTGTGTAACTGGCCAGGTATGCGTCATGTACCTCTCCAAGGGCTGGATAACAGCCTGCTACTGATACCAGTTAATGGAGTGACCCTTTGAGCTCGGAGGCCTGGGCTGTGGTGCTGAAGGTTTGAGGAGCCCACTCTGCTGGCAACCCGGTCCTTACGCAAGGCGTTTACAGCTCTGTCCAAACTGATTCTAATGAGGCCCAGTGGACCAGGCATTGCTCTGGGAGTCCGGCTCCGTCACGGAACTGCTGGGTGGGTGACCTTGGGCAAGTCACTGCCCTGCTCTGTGCCTCAGTTTCCCCTCCCACCCTTTGCCTGTTCATACTCTGAGGCAGGGCCTGTCCTGGATTGGATACAAGTACGTGCCGCTCCAAACCTGCCAGGGCCTGATCTCTGCTGGGGCCCCTAGATGCTACCGTAATACTCATAACAGCGACCGCCTCATTTTGTAGCCGCTTGCAGCCTCTGTGGTGGGGACGTGCCCCAGCGTAGACCCGGCTGGACTAAACGCACGAGACGACGTTGCGATGGTAGCGACAGCACGTGACGTTGCCGTGTGGGATCTAATCTCTCCTCTCTCTTCCTTTCCAGCTGTCCAGAGAGGCAGGATCCCCCCCAGCCACTCCAGCACCAGCCTGAACGCCATGCCCAGCGGGGAGTATTACAACGGGCAGCCGGTCTCGGAACTCATCTCCCAGCTGCTCCGAGCGGAGCCCTACCCGACTGCCCGCTACGGCTCACAGTACGCCCAGCAGGGCAGCGTGATGGGCATCGACAACATCTGCGAGCTGGCGGCCAGGCTGCTCTTCAGCACGGTGGAGTGGGCCCGGAACATCCCTTTCTTCCCAGAGCTGCCGGTCTCGGACCAGGTGGCCTTGCTGCGTCTGAGCTGGAGCGAGCTGTTCGTCCTCAACGCCGCGCAGTCGGCACTGCCGCTGCACATGGCCCCCCTGCTGGCCGCGGCCGGCTTCCACGCCTCCCCCATGTCCGCCGACCGCGTGGTGTCCTTCATGGACCAGATCCGGATATTTCAGGATCAGGTGGAAAAACTGAACAGGCTGCAAGTGGATTCTGCTGAATACAGCTGCCTGAAGGCCATAGCCCTCTTCACGCCAGGTGAGTGGCTGGTTCATGCTCGTCTTCATGACAGTGTCACGGCTAGAGGGGCCGGCTGCTGCACAGACACAGTCAGAGCCAGGCCCTGCCCCCAAAAAAGCTACAGGCTAAATAGACAAGACAAAGGAAGGATCAGTATCCCCATTTTACAGGTGGGAAACTGAGGCAGGGAGCAACGAAGAACCAGGTTTTTAAAGGTATTTAGGCACCTAAAGGTGCAGGTGGCTGCTAGTGAGATTTTCAAAAGCAGCTAGGCACCGAAGTCCATCAATACCTTTAAAACGCTGGCCCTAAGTGATTTGCCCCAGGCGCCCCGGGGAATCGGTGGCAGAGCTGGGTCTTGAACCCCTGTCTCTTGCTGCCGTCTGGAACCTTCTCCAGCGCCCACTTCTGCCGCAAGAGGAGGATAGCACCGGAAATATCACAGCTGCTCCCATCGTCACGTCTAATTGTACCAAATCACGCAATCATCCTTGTGTTTAAGAGATGCTTCCCTTAACGATCAGAAAGGAGGCAGCCACCATGAGATGCCACAAGGATGGGGGCCGCCCTCGGAAGTCAAAGTTAGTGCCAGGTTCCAGAGCGGGAGCCGTGTTAGTCTGTATCAGCAAAAACAGCCAGGAGTCCTGGTGGCACCTTAGAGACTAACACATTTATTTGGGCAGAAGCTTTCGTGGGCTAGAACCCACTTCATCAGATGCATGGAGTGGAAAATACAGGAGCAGGTATAAAGACACAGCACATGAAAAGATGGGAGTTGCCTTGCCGAGTGGGGGGGGTCAGTGATAATGAGCTAATTCAGTTAAGGTGGAAGTGGGCTATTCTCAACAGTTGACAAGAAGGGAGGAAAAATCACTTTTGTCGTGCTGATGAGTTCAGTGTAATCAAGGTGGCCCATTTCAAACAGTTGACAAGAAGGTGTGAGTACGTTCTGTAAGTTGGTGCTGTAATTCTGTGATGAATTTAACAGTGTCTCAGCCAGCTGGGAAACGAAACCCTCCTCCCCCTGTCGAAGTGATTGGCCCCCTAACGAGGAGCGTTCTGCTCTGCCTTGGGGAAACGGGGCTTCCCGCTGAAAAGCAGCCCTCAGACGTCTGCGTCCCTGCTCATAGAGCAGTGGTCCTGGAAGAGCAACAGGCTGCCCTGAAAACTCTTCTTTCTGTGTGTCGGTATCTATGAATCTATACGGCACCCTCCCCGTCCCCCCCAGGAAGCCTTTGCACTGTATGACCTTAGTGCAAAGCCCTGGAGTTGTAATTAACTGATATCTAGAGAACAAGGATGATCCAGTGTTTTGGGTGCTTGAGTGGGACATTCCCTCCTCTGCCACTGACCTTCCTGCATGACCATGGGCAAGTCACTTAGGGCTTCTGTACAATGGGGATAGTAGCACTGCCCGGGGGTGTTGTGAGGATAAAGATGCTAACGATGGTGAGGTGACGGGGTGTGCGTCAGAAATACCGTCCATCGAGCCAAATTAGCACGAGGGGGAGGCAAGCAGGCGGGTGGGTTCTGGGAGTTCTGCTGGGCGTTGCCACTCTCCCCACAGCTTGGTGCAAAGTGACCTTAATTTACTGACCTTCAGGACACGCTGCCCGGCCCACTTCCTTTGGAGAAATCCCAGCCCGCGCCTTTGGGTGCTCAGCTGTCGGTGGTTGTGGGTGGCCCCAGGAGCGGTCTCTCGTGTGCGCACGTGTGTGTAAGGGTAGTTACAGAGCACAGAGAGTTGGAGATAGAAGGCCCTTTGCAGTGAATGCTTCCTATACACAACTAAAGATCGCGTCAGTGCGCAAGTGTGTGATACGATGTGCCCCCGCACTGCTGCCTTTCCTGCTGTCATCTCCTGGTACCAAAAAGACGGCGCTGAAGCCTGGGATTTTCAAAGTAACCTAAGGGCTTCAAGCACCCAGGGTAAAATTTTCCAAAAAGCTACCAAGTCACTTAGGGACCTCAGTCATGTTGGGTTTCGATGGGATTTAGGGGTAAAACTTTCAAAAGTACCTAACGCTCGTGGTGTTTCGGTGGGATGCGGGTGCCTCATTCCCATAGGCTCCAGCCTAAAGGTAGCGACTCCCATGCACATCCTGTGAGCAAGGTGACTTTCCCGCAGCGGGAGACGCTCCATGGGATGCACGTAATGTTAAAGCTCCAGATACGTCAATCGGAACCGGTTAACTTTATAAGATAAATTAAAGAGCCTTTGCCCTAAGAATGGAAAGATTCATACTGCAGCACAACGCAAAAGGTATGTCCCTTTAAGAGCCATTCCAACCTCCAGTCAAGCTAGCAATCCGGTTGGCCTGTGTATCCACTGCAGTTGTAACAAGGCACAATCCCAGGGGTCCCTAGCTCCCGAGGGGGGCTAGCGGAGAAACCTGGCTATCTAACACTGCCTGGCCTGCTGCCTCTTCCTCCTTCCTAAAGAGAGGAAAAAAAAAAATGATGCACTAGCCAGAGCAGCCTGACAATGTGGGGTTCTAATTTAATCACCAATTGTAGCTCGTCAGCCAATCAGCTCGCTCTCCTGCCCACTGCCAGCTAACGAGATGAAGTTTCCGTCCTCTCACAAATCAAATAGTCCCGGTTGGGTGTTCTGGCTTGTAGCATTTATATTAAAAACCCATTCGCGCTACCCCCTTGTGGTTGGATTAAGCACCCGCAGGCTTTTCCTTGTTTTGATAAGAGTCCATTTGCGTAGGGGCCAGACAGTAAAATGTTTGGCTCGCAATAGTGGGACATGCGCGCCAGGCGTCTAATGCAGCGTTGCATGGATAGCTCCCGAATGCCGGTGATTGGATTTAATTGGGAAACGTGACAGGAAGGTCAAGGTAGCCAAAGATGCAAGATGGGAGTGGGAGAGGCGGGGGAGGAGAAAAGGATGTTCTAGGACTTGTCCTGACTGCATGGTCATCGCCATGTGACAGACGGGCACCGGCAGGCCGTGGCTTGATGCCTTTCCACCTCTGTTTAACGTGGCAGTGCTGCCGTGTTCTGAAAATAGCTGGGCCGGCAGATACCCCTGCCACACACTGCTGGATAGTTAATAAACCAGAAGCCAGCTGCGTTTCCGTGTCAGCTGGCAGGGTGAGTTGCGCATACTTAGGCCTGGTCTACACTACGATTTTAGTTCGAATTTAGCAGCGTTATAGCGAATTAAGCTTGTACCCGTCCACACAATGAGGCCATTTAATTCGATTGAAAGTGCTCTTAAAATCGGTTTCTGTACTCCTCTCCGAGGGGAGTAGCGCTGAAATCGACATTGCCGGTTCGAATTAGGGTTAGTGTGGACGGAATTCGAAGGTATTGGCCTCCGGGAGCTATCCCACAGTGCACCATTGTGACCGCTCTGGACAGCAATCTAAACTCGGATGCTCTGGGCAGTTGGACAGGAAAAGCCCCGCGAACTTTTGAATTTCATTTCCTGTCTGCCCAGCCTGGTGAGCACAGGTGACCACACAGAGCTGAACAGCACAGGTAGCCATGCAGTCCGAGAACCGCAAACGAGCACCAGCATGGACCACACGCGAGATACTGGATCTGATCGCTATATGGGGAGAGGATTCCGTGCTCGCAGAACTGCGTTCCAAGAGACGGAATGCAAAAATTTTCGACAAGATCTCCAAGGGCATGATGGAGAGAGGCCACAATCGGGACTCCTATCAGTGCCGTATTAAGGTGAAGGAGCTCCGACAGGCCTATCAGAAAACCAAGGAGGCAAACGGACGGTCCGGGGCAGAGCCGCAGACATGCCGCTTCTACGAGGAGCTGCATGCAATTCTCGGGGGGGCCGCCACCACTACCCCACCCCTGACCGTGGACTCCGAGGAGGGGTTAATCTCATCCTTGAATGACGAATCTGCGGACGGGGAAGAGGAGGAGGAGGAGGAGGACGAACTTGTGGAGAGCACACAGCACTCCATTCTCCCCGACAGCCAGGAGCTGTTTCTGACCCTGACCGAAGTGCCCTCCGAACCCTCCCAAGGCGGCATCGCAGACCCCCTGGAAGGGACCTCTGGTGAGTGTACCTTTTCAAATATATCAAACATGGTTTAAAACAAGTATTTGTTTAATGATTAATTTGCCCTGGGGACTTGGGATGCATTCGCGGCCAGTACAGCTACTGGAAAAGTCTGTTAACGTGTCTGGGGATGGAGTTGAAATCCTCCAGGGACATCTCCATGAAACTCTCCTGGAGGTACTCCAAAAGCTTTTCCAGAAGGTTTCTGGGCAGGGCAGCCTTATTCCGTCCTCCATGGTAGGACACTTGACCGCGCCATGCTAGCAGCAAGTAATCCGGTATCATTGCTTGACAAAGCTTGGCAGCGTATGGTCCCGGTGTTTGCTGGCATTCAAGCAACATCCGTTCTTTATCTTGCTGTGTTATCCTCAGGAGAGTGATATCGTTCAGGGTAACCTGTTTGAAATACGGGAATGTAATTAAGGGGACAGAGGTGGCCCCGTTCCTACTGGGCTGTTTGCCTGTAGCTGAAAAGAAATCTTTCCCTGCAGTTAGCCAAGCGGGCGGGGGGGAGTGGGTGGACAATGGCGCTGAGGTTTTCGCGTTTGGCTAGCAGGGGTCTTCCCTGATACCAGCCACGCGGTGGGGGGAGGGGTAACGCGATCATCCCACAGAAGTGGATGGGGGGGCTAGTTTGTTATCTGCATGGATCTTCCATGATACCAGCCACGTGGTGGGGGGAGGGGGTCAACCGATCATCCCACAGAATTGAATGGGTGGTGGGTGGGGGTTATTATGTTATCTGATGCTGCACGGTAACAGGAAAACCGCAGCACGTAAAGGGCTTTGCTTGCTATGGGAAAGGAGGGCGCTGATTTAATGCAGAAGCCGCAGGACAATGGCTTACCATGGCTGCATACAAGCCGAATTCTGTTGCCCGGCCCTGCGTCTGCTGTGATCTCTAACACCAAAGCCGCGGGCACTCAATATAAGATGCAAAATGCGACCTTGTACATTGCTATGTAATGTGAAAAGTGTTCACCGTGAAAGAGTATAAGCATTGTTCTATAAAATGTATCTTTTTACATACTTCTCTCCCTTTTTTTCCCTCCTCCTGCAGCTGCAAATTTTTCAATCCTCCCGCCCCCGGCCCGAAGGCTCTCCCAGATAAGGCGGCGAAAGAGACGCACGCGAGACGACATGTTCTCGGAAATTATGCAATCGACCCGGGATGAGAGAGCTAATTTCAATGACTGGAAGGACACTGTATTAAAATTCCGGAAAGAGGCCAGTGACCGTGAGGAGAAGAGGGACCAACGGGAGGACATGAGGGACCAACGGGAGGAGAAAAGGGACCAACGTGAGGAGAGAAGGGACGAACGTGAGGAGAGGAGGGACGCCCGAGACGAGAAGTGGCGGGATGCAACGCTGGGGCTGCTGCGTGAGCAGACAGACATGCTCCGGCGTCTGGTGGAGCTCCAGGAACGGCAGCTGCAGGATTACCGAGTGCCGCTGCAGCCCCTCTATAACCGCCCTCCCCCCTCCCCAAGTCCCGTAGCCTCCTCACCCCGACGTGTAAGAACGCGGGGGGGGAGGCTCCGTGCACCCTGCCACTCCACCCCATTAGAGAGCCCAAGCAAAAGGCTCTCATTATTTTGAATGTTTTTCCTGCCCTGTTCCTTCACTCCTACCCTCCTCCCAAACCCCACCCGGACTACCTGGTTATTTCTCTCCCTATGTTCATTACCACCCGTTAATAAAAAGTTCTTGAGTTGTAAACGAAACTGACTTTATTTTTTTCAAATCAAACTGGGATCGAAGGGGGAAGGGGGAAGGGTGGGTTGCTTACAGGGAATGAGTGAATCAAGGGGGCGGGTTTTCAACAGGGACAAACAAACATAACTTTCACACAGGAGCCTGGCCAGCAATGAAACTTGTTTTCAGAGCTTCTCTGATGCGCACCGCTTCCCGGTGTGCTCTTCTAATCGCCCTGGTGTCTGGCTGCGCGTAATCAGCGGCCAGGCGGTTTGCCTCAGCCTCCCACCCCGCCATAAAGGTCTCCCCCTTGCTCTCACAGAGATTGTGGAGCACACAGCAAGCTGCAATAGCAATGGGGATGTTGGTTTGGCTGAGGTCCGAGCGAGTCAGTAACGAGCGCCAGCGACCTTTTAAACGTCCAAAGGCACACTCTACCACCATCCTGCACTTGCTCAGCCTGTAGTTGAACCGCTCCTGACTACTGTCCAGGCTGCCTGTGTATGGCTTCATGAGCCACGGCATTAAGGGGTAGGCTGGGTCCCCAAGGATAACGATGGGCATCTCAACATCCCCAATGGTAATTTTCCGGTCTGGAAAGTAAATCCCTTGTTGCAGCCGTTTAAACAGACTAGTGTTCCTGAAGACGCGGGCGTCATGAACCCTTCCCGGCCATCCCACGTTGATGTTGGTGAAACGTCCCTTGTGATCCACCATTGCTTGCAGCACCATAGAAAAGTACCCCTTGCGGTTTATGTACTGGCTGCCCTGGTGCTCCGGTGCCAAGATCGGGATATGGGTTCCATCTATCGCCCCACCACAGTTAGGGAATCCCATTGCAGCAAAGCCATCCACAATGAGCTGCACATCTCCCAGCGTCACTACCTTTTTTAGCAGCAGCTCAACGATTGCTTTGGCTACTTGCATGACAGCAGCCCCCACGGTAGATTTTCCCACTCCGAACTGATTACCGACTGACCGGTAGCTGTCCGGTGTTGCAAGCTTCCACAGGGCTATCGCCACTCGCTTCTCAACTGTGAGGGCTGCTCTCATCTTGGTGTTCTGGCGCGTCAGGGCAGGGGAAAGCAAGTCACAAAGTTCCAGGAAAGTGCCCTTACGCATGCGAAAGTTTCGCAGCCACTGGGAATCGTCCCACACCTGCAGCACTATGCGGTCCCACCAGTCAGTGCTTGTTTCCCGGGCCCAGAATCGGCGTTCCACAGCAAGAAGCTGCCCCATTGCCAACATGATCTCCAAAGCGCCGGGGCCCGTGGCGCGAGACAATTCTGTGTCCATGTCCATGTCCGCATCACTCTCGTCGCCGCGCTGCCGTAGCCGCCTCCTCCTCGCCTGGCTTTTCTGGTCCTGGTTGAGCATAAACTGCACTATAATGCGCGTGGTGTTTACAATGTTCATGACTGCAAACTTGAGCTGAGCGGGATCCATCCTTGCCGAGGTATGGCGTCCGCTCAGTTCAACAAGGAAAAAAGGCGCGAAATGGTTGTCTGCCGTTGTTTTCACGGAGGGAGGGGGAGGATGTTCCCAGAACCGCCCGCGACAATATTTTTTGTCCCATCAGGCATTGGGATCTCGACCCAGAATTCCAATGGGCGGGGGGGACTGCGGGAACTCTGGGATAGCTATGGGATAGCTACCCACAGTGCAACGCTCTGGAATTCGACGCTAGTCTTTGTACATGGACGCGCACCGCCGAATTAATCCGCTTACTGTGGCCGCGTACAATCGAATTTATACAATCGGTTTCAAAAAATCGAATTCCGTAAATTCGGACTAATCCCGTAGTGTAGACGTACCCTTAGAGACTGACTTCAGGGAACTCAAGCTATCGATGCAGGGTTGGCAGGCAATCATGTAGCCAGGCATAGTGTTTGTGGCATCTCAGGGCTCCTGTGCCAGTGCAGCCTGCAGTGGGAGCAGTGGCTCTACCCTGGGTTTACACTGAAACCAATCTACACCCTCACGCTAAGGCTTCCCGCGGAGCATTTTTGCAACCATGCTGCTCTCAAGGGCGATATTGTGCTGTAAGAGGTGGGGAGGGTTTCAGCCTCTTGTGTTCATTTGAGGAAGCTTTGTCCCTGCTGGCCGATTACGGTCTAATCCCTTGCTTTATAGAGCAATTTCCATCGGAGCGCAGTACCGTTATCCCCATTGTATAGATGGGAAAACTGAGGCATGTGGGGGTGCATGTGACTTGCCCAAGGTCACTGAGTGGGTCCAATGGCAGAGCCAGGAATTGACACCCACGTCCCTTACACCCCAAGACAGTGCTCTATCCACTAGGCAATGCTGTCTACCAGCCCAGGCATAGATGCTGGCCCTTCTGTAGCCAAGGGAGGGATGGGAGCGGAAGATCCTGCTAAGGGACCTTGCTGGGTTAATCCAACTCTCCCAGGAAGTGCTTAGATCCGAGGGTGATGGAAGCCCTAAGGTAGGTAGGTTGCGCTACCATGGTCTGCCGTGCTTGTGTTCCCTGGACTGCGCTGGGGGCCCCTGGACTGGGTGGGCTGCATGCCATGGGTCCAGTTCATCTCCCCTGCACCTGGCAGAGCAGGAGGGGTTTGCTCTGGTGTGAGTGGCTGCAGAAGGTGCAGAGCGATTGACGAACTGGCCATCTCGGGGCCTTCTGGGCCACGGAGGTGGGAGTGCCGATAACCGCCCTGCTGCTCCAGTCACGGCCGAACATCTCTCTGGGCGGTGCTGGTCCCCCGGGAGCGTTAGCGGCGGCGCTGGGTTGGATACGGGGTAACTGAGCCATGTGGTGGCCTGGGACACACACGGTCAGAGGAGAGAATCTAGTAGTCCTGCCCGGCCGTCGCATCTCGGAAGTGGAGCAGGACCGTGTGTCTGGTGGGGACATCCGGAGCTGTGCAATCTCTGTTCCCTGCTAACAAATCTCCCCCTCCTTCCCCCCTGCCTTTTGCAGATGCCTGCGGCCTCTCGGACCCTGCCCACGTGGAGAGCTTGCAAGAGAAAGCTCAGGTGGCCCTGACCGAGTACGTCCGGGCCCAGTACCCGTCTCAGCCCCAGCGATTTGGCAGACTCCTGCTGCGGCTCCCGGCTCTCCGGGCGGTGCCGGCTTCGCTCATCTCTCAGCTCTTCTTTATGAGACTGGTGGGGAAGACGCCCATCGAAACACTAATTAGGGACATGCTGCTGTCTGGGAGCACGTTCAACTGGCCTTACGGGACGGGGCAATAGGAGACAGCAGGAATTCTCCCCTCGCGGTCCCAGACGCAGCTCGGGAACCCCAGCCCGTTCCACCAGAAACCCTTCCTAGCTGGGCCTTTTGCTGAGCGGTTCCTGCGAGGCCAGAGGCTCAGGCCTGCGCGGTTCTTTTCCAGGCTGGAATCACAGACTGTGGTCCCCCACCCACGTGGCAACGTACGTTAGCGCCTCGCCCGGGTGTTGCCCGTCAGCACACGGAACCCCCTCCCCACCCATGGAGTGGGTCAGCAAAGGGATGGAGCCCTTTACTTTTCTGGGATGACTTTTCAGAGGGCTACGGGAGATGGCTCTGGACAGATGACTGGAACCAAACAACGGGCGGGTCGTGCGGGCGGGATTTGAACTTTATTTTTTCCTTTTTTGAAAAACCTCTCTGAAGGCAAGACAGGCTCGAACTCCCGTCCCTGGGGTACCGGACAGCAGAGGTGGGAAATGACTGTGGGCTATTCTGCTGCTCTGCCCGTTGCCTCTGAGCCAGTCCGGGGCGACCGGGACTGCAGGCCTCTCCTCCCCCCACGTCTGCCTTTTGCGCACCAGCTAAATGACAGATGTCAGATAAAATAGCCAGCAGCCGTCTTGCATCTGAAGAAGTGGGTATTCATCCACGAAAGCTCATGCTGCAAAACGTCTGTTAGTCTATAAGGTGCCACAGGATTCTTTGCTGCTTTTACAGATCCAGACTAACACGGCTACCCCTCTGATACGTCTCTGGCAAGAACGTTTTCAGCCCTAGAAACTAGACCGGGGGAAAAGAGCGAGGGGCCTGTCCCCTAGCCAATGGCAGACAATTAGAGGGAATAACAGAACTACCCAGTGTCAGACGGGTTAAAAGAACCCAGTTCGGGAAGGGAGATAAAGCCGTACGCTCCAGGGATGAGGTGGTGGGGGCAGCGGGAGGGGAAGGAAGAAGGGGGTCATGTTAGGCCTTCGCGTGGGTTCTTGCATCATCTCCGCTTTCAAGGCCCAAGGGACCATTCTGCTCTATCTGAGCTGCAGCCCCCAGGCCCGATGCTGTCGCTCAGTCATACCTGCATCTAATGCAACGACTCGGGAGAACCTAGGTGCTGGCCGCGGGCTGACCAGGCTACTGGGCTAGAAAGGCCACAGGTCAGATCCAGTCTGGCCTTCCACGGGGGAAGAGCTCCCTGGACTGGGCACTCCAGTGCTTTGACCTGCCTGCTTCCCTCGACCCCTGCAGGCAGCAACGCTTCCCTGCTGTTCAGCCCGAATTCACCTTGGCTCTAGCTACACCATCCCTGGCCCGGCATGGAGACAGTATGTGGAGGGGGGGCATTTCCTATATTACAGATGACTTCCCCCTCCCCTCCCATTCATTTCACCACTCTATATTTTACATCACCCAGCTCAGCTCAAGCCAGTCCCTCTCTGCCTGTGATCCTGTCGGGGAAAGTTAGCAGATGCTTTACACCGCAGACCCTTGTATATAGGAAACAGCGTCTCCCCCCCCCCCTTCCTTTTTTCCAGACACACAGCTGTTTCCCTCTCCTAATTCTGCTGAGCCTTTGAGGAGAGGTAGTGAGCTCTTAAATTGCTTGAAGGCTGCGAACATCTGAAGTGGAAGGGAGGGGACCGAGAGGCAGAATCTCTGCATGGCAAAATAAAAAGCAGACTGCAATTATTAAATCCAGGACAGGTAGTGGGTAAATCACTCTTTGCAAGGGCAGGGCTGGCCCAGATTCAGGGTTATGAGCTAAACTGGTACGTGGGGCCTGGTTTATTTGTCCTATTAAAAAAAAATCCCGTTCTTGTTGCAATGGCTGGTACCCGTGGGAATTGCTGTTGCAGAAAAGAACCTAGTGTGGGGGGTCAGTGCAGAGCGAGGCAGATCTGGGGCAGACCTCGTTCGGGGAACCGAGTTCCCCAGTGATGCAAGCCTGAGTATCCGTGCTATAAACAGGCTCAGCACAGACGTCCGATCTCTGTGTAAACAAAAGAAAGCTAGATGGGTGGAGGACTTGTCATTTAGATGGAGCCCTGATTCTAAACCCATTAACCGAAGTCAAAGCAGATGTTTCTTAGGAAGGGGCGCTCTGTTTGGAGGGGAGGGGGGAAGGCACTGGCCTTCGACCATAAGTGCTGGGGTGGGAATGAGCTGCCTGGATTTTGAATACCTGCCTCCCCCGCTTCAGTATATATTGCAGGAGACTTTTCAGCACAGCAGCTACACAAATCTTTGATCCAACTCCCCTAACAACTCCTTCCAAGGAGCGATCTCGTTTCCGTCTCTCAGGGACGAGGAGCGTGACGCAGGCTCTCCATTAAACACACTGGCACCCACTGATTTTTAAAGGCCGGAGAAACAGCTTCTTTGCAGCCACCTTGCGGATTCACTTTGCTTGGAGTTAAGCCACGGTTGCAAGGTGCATGGGAGATACGAAGCGCTAAATATTATTATTACACATTCACGTTGCTGCTCCAAAGTGCTCTCCTACTGCGGAGGCAAATAGGACCCTGAACCTGCATTTTCCAAGTGTGACTACGGATTCTGGGGACACCTCAAAGGGGCATGGCGTTCAGAAAGCAGGTGCTGGGCGAGCTCTGAAAGCATAGTCCCCTTTGAGGGCATCCAGAAATGGTGGCACCCAAAATCTCTAGTTGCTCTTGAAAAAAACGAGGCCCTGGATTCTGCTGTTCTATGCAAAGAGCCTTAACACTAAACCCGATTGCACTTAATCCCCAAGAGCAGGGGCTTTTTGGTCACCCAGGGGCATTGTGGGATATTATGTGTGGCAAACCCAGCTCAGAGCGACGCTACTTGAAATTTTCAAGTAAGGTTTGGTGCCCCGAAGCGATTTTTCTGTTCAGAAATAAGAACCAGACACGCCGCTGAATCCTGCTTGGGAATCAACACCCCGTTCCGGGTCCCTACGGGGCTGGGAAATGAACTTTCCCCCATCACCAAAGCAGAAGTGTTACTGCCGCTGTCGGACTGATTGTCTCCAGGGAAAGCACGCCTGCAAAGGCCTCCTTAGAAAAGGGCTCAGCCAAAGAATCACAATAATAAAAGTGTGTTTTATGCTTCTGGGTGGTGCCTTCTTCTGGAATAGACTTTACTGGACACAATAGCGCGACCCATATCGTGCCATGACTCCATGTCCCCTGCTAGGGGCTAGACGGGGCAGAGACAGTGTCTGCTCCTGCTTCCTGGGCCTGGGCACTTCTCTGCCTCATGAGCTGCCCAAGTCTGCTAGTTAGATGCCACTGTCCTTTCCCAAGCGGCTGTTCAGCTGCCCCCAGCTGGCATTTTCCAAGCACCCTAAATGCTGTTGCCACGTGGCAGTTCTGAGCCCTTGCCCACCCAAAGCCGCCTGGTCCTGAGCTCGGAGCCAGCTCTGAGCAGCCGCTGGCCTGGCCTGGGTGCCGAGCGCTAGCTGAGGATCCCTGTGACATTGGCAGGGCAGCTGGCGGCTCATGCTAGCTCTCTAGCTTAAATCACAATGGGCAACGTCACATGTCAACATAGACACTGTAAATCTTACGTCCGACGCTCATGTGGCTTCTGCTTACCTGGGAATTGCGATGCTCAATGGCAATATTGTTTTGTCGGGTTGTGTGTGTGTTTGGGTAAATGGCTTTCCCGACATTTACCAGTACAAAATTAACCTTTCCACGCCTAGCCATGGAGCGCAATTGAGCTGCTGTGGCCAGGGATGGTGTTACAGTAGCATTCTGTATTATATGGCCCCCAAAAACCTTACTCCCCCAGCCAACGGTCTCTGTGCTGTGGCTGGATTTCACCGTGATGATCCATCTAGTTCCATCAGTCAGTGCCCCGGATTAGCCGCTCTGTGTAGCCCACCTTGTCTGTAAAGAGATTTGGGCCTAATTCACCACTGCACCTTGCACGGGGCCTGACACCAGTAGGATGTAGGTGTAAAACACGACGGTTTTCATTGGGTGTAAAATCCTCCCTCCTTTGCCCTTGTGTAAACGTGCGCACAAGGTGCAGGGCCATGGGAAAGACACGAGATTAGCTGAAGACAATCAGGCACTTTCACAGAAGGATACGTTTGGGGGGGAGGCTTTTTTTTTCCTTTCCTCAATTTCCTTTCTGTTTTTTTGAGCCGTTAGGGGTCACGATTTTCAAGCTATTTCTCTGCACCCACCAGGGCTAGAGGCATCTCGAAACCAAATGCTGAGATGCTCGTGAATCCCATGCCTCCAGGTGCAGGCGCTTTAAGAAAAACACCCCACAATAAAAATCCCAAGCGTGGGCAACACAAGGGCTGGGCACATGGTTCTAATGGCTCCTCCCCAGTCCCAGCTGCTATCTGACCTTACCAGACACTAACTGCACCTTGAAACCCTTGTCTGCAGCGTATGCAGGTCACATGGGACGGCAGCCCACAGGGAGAAGGCCGGGCGGGCAGGGGACTGACTCCACCAGACTGCACCAAATGGGAGTCAAGGTGCCCACAGACCAACCCCCTCTCAACCTGTGCCCCTCATGACCAAGAGGCTCGCTGGGCCCGCAGAACTCAAAGGGCCCTAGGAAGGGGGCCGCTCCTGTACAGCGCGTGAAAGGGGAAGCACCCGGGGTTAGGAGGACTCACCAGCAGGGAGCGAGAGGCAGCTGGCAGCAGGCAAAGGGCCACTTTAGGGTTCCAGCAGCTTCTCTCTACCAAATGTATAGGGTTGCCCCCCAGCAAGGCATGTTACGACGTAGCTATAAGAGTGTAACCCTGAGGTTGGCTGGAGTGGGAACTTTGCCAGCCCATTGCTGGCAGAGCCTGAGCTGGGAGAGGTTGGGGTTCACTTTCCCAGCCACCTTGCGTGACCTCGTCCCTTGCGCCGCTCTGGGCCTTGGTCCTCGCCTGGCAAACCGGGGGTGAGGATTCTCACCACCCACATGGGCTGTTGGGAGCATAAATTCATGACTGGTTAGACCAGGGGTGGGCAACCTTTCAGAAGTGGGGTGCCAAGTCTTCATTTGTTCACTCTCATTTAAGGTTTCACATGCCAGTCATACATTTTAACGTTTTTTTGGAAGGGCTCTTTCTCTAAGTCTATAATATATAACTAAACTATTGTATGTAAAGTAAATAAGGTTTTTAAAATGTTGAAGAAGCTTCATTTAAAATTAAATTAAAATGCAGAGCCCCCCAGACCGGTGGCCAGGACCCGGGCAGTGTGAGTGCCTCTGAAAATCAGCTCGCGTGCCGCCTTCGGCACCCGTGCCATAGGTTGCCTCCCCCTGGGTTAGAAGCTGCTCTGATACCACAGCAATGCGTGGACAGGCTGGAGGCCAGCAGTGACTGTATGAAATGCACTTGCTGTATCCGCTTCCCTTGCCCAATCTCTACCTCCAAATATTGCTTCGTCCCAGTGACAAAACACTCACTGACTCTGGCTGCATCCAATGAAACATACGGAGATTTCTTTTTGAAGACACACACCGATTCAGGAAGCGTTTCATTTTTCAGCAAGCTGCTGAAATTTAAAATCAATAGATAGTTTATTAAAAAAAAATATTCCCAGACATCATACCCAGTTCCCTACAGAATAGCACACTGGCGGAGGAAGTGCTGGCAGCGTTAAAAAAATGGTGTTCAGACGTTCGCACCGTGCCGTCCAGCTCTATAAAACCGTGGCAGCTGGGGGGGCTATTCAAAGCCTGGCACCGTGATGCCCATGCGAGCGTGAAATCTCCTCACCGAATGCCTAGCATGGGCTCTTGCTGGGGGGCAGCCAAGCCCTGGCTTTTGCTGGCTTGTCAAGTTGTCAGGAGTGTGAGCCGTCTGCGCTGGGTGACTCAGGAGTTCCCTATGTATTATTCATCCCGGTGAAACGCATCGGCCGCTGCACTCAGTTGTCAGCTCCACGAGAGACACTTCTGCAGAACGGGGCGGGAGGTGAGGGGCCGGGACAATCTCTGGAGCTTGGGTCTGTGTTTACACTCAGCTTGGCTGCACACATCTCAGCTGCTGTGGTGGGAGACAGGCCGTCACCCTCAGCTGGCTGCAATGGGCTCCTTACTGCGGGCTGGTGTGGAGTGCGAAAGACGCCTGAGCTCCAGCTCCCATGCTCCTGGCCTTGAATCACATTGGGACTCGTGGGATGGAGGGGAATGACGACAGGAATCTAAGAGGGAGCAGGAGTCCTTTCCAGAGAGCATGGGCCCAATCCTGCAAACCTTTCCTGGGCAGGGATCCAGCATCAGGCTTATGCAGCACAAAGTCCCCATAATGGGGTGAAATCCGGGCTCTGCTGAAGTCAATGGCACAAGCCCCACAGATTTCAATGGAGCCAGCATTCCACCTACCGTGCTCAGGGGGCGTCAGTGGTGCATAGGCCTTGTACAAACCCTCGGCCCAGGGGTGAGTTTCACCCACCGAGGGTCCTCGCTCCCGAGGGATGTCCCACTGAGCTCGCTGGGACTACGTGGGCGAGTAAGGGCTTGCAGGATGGGGACCAGCATGTGAGCATGCTACAGAGAGGCTCACCTTTGATCATATAAAACAGGAGGCTAATTTATATACACACCCACGTATTTACAAATTTACATCTGCACACGTACAAACTGAGAGGCCAGGGCTGCAGCAACGCGGGCGCATGCTTAATGCTCAGTTCTATTGAATTAATGACTCGCCTGCATAAACGTAAGCACCAAGGGTGATCTCCCAGCCCCACTGAAGTCACTGATTTCAATGGGGCCAGGATTTCTGCTTAGGTCATTGCAGGATACGGGCCCACCGGAATCAAACCAGAGCGCAAACTTCCTTGGAGTTTCATTTCTGTTCTAAAAATCGCCCTCTTGCCCCGCTCTCCGCGACCTGTTGGGTTTCGGTTTGGAAATGGCACAAAGATAGAGAGATTCTGCTTTTGAAACGAATGTACAAAACAAAAAGAAATCTGCTTTTAGTCCAGGTGTTTGGCATTCCTGTAGTGCTTCGTGGAGGGAAGTCGGCTGACCACACGCAGAATTTCTTCCCCCTCCAAAGGATTCCGCTTTCCGCGCTACCCTCTCATCTTATCGTAGTTGCTCACCATGCGTTTGATGTGGAACAGCTTGTTCCGCAGAGCTTTGCTCTCCATTTTCTTCGTCTGATAATCAGGAGTCTGAAGCGAGAGCAAGAAACGAGGAGACGTTAATAACATTGCAGGGAACGTGGGGGCCCATTCTCTCCGGCGCCCTAATGCAGCTGTGCTCTGGAAGCACTAAGCATTGTGGGAGCTGGTTCAGCATGTGTTATGTGTCGCCATCTAGTGGCTGGTCCGCATAAGACGATAAGAGCCTCCCATTGCTACCAGCTAATGGAGTTATGTTTTTAGCTCAAGTGGCACAGGCTGATGCTTCTGGAGAGCAAATGTTAAGAATTCAGGGCCAGATTTTCAAGGGCTCGGTGCCCACAACTGAGGCCAGATTTAAGAAAATGCTCAGCACCCAATGGACTGCGCCCTTCGGTGCTTAAATGCGTGCTGGTCCCCTTTGAAAATCTGGTACTTAATGTTTGATGTTCTGAGTTCAACCCCCACATGTTGACTGTGATCCCAGCTCAGACCCCTCCATTTGCAAGTGAACAGAGAGATTTTTATACCTGTGCTGCAAAAGCAACCTGGGATCCCAGAGGGGCGCTGGGTTTCGTCTTGCCTTGTGCACACTCCCCGGTAATAAAGATTTTGCAACTGGCACTAAGCTGCCTTTTGGGAGATATGAACCCCAATGGAACCCCCTCGCGCCACTGGGCTGACTCTGCGAGGCTCAAGGGAATAATCCAAAGCCAGGGAGCTTCGCGGGTCTGCCCGATCCCCACGGCAGGGAGCAGATCGGCTGAGTGAAGAAGCCCCCTTGCCGTGCCGCAGGCTGTAGGAGGGCAAGGCTGGCGCTGGACGGTGCCGTCCAGACAACTCTGAAAGCAGGAGGTGTTTTTCCTCCGTCTCAGCTCACTGAAGCATGTTGTATTTCAAGCTGCGCCGCAGAGCGTAATCCAACACCGAAGCAGCCAGCTCAGGGGCACCGCAAAGGGAGGCAGGGCATTTCACTCCAGGTCATGCGTTTGAATCTGACCCAGGTACGGAGGGATTGGCTCCTGGGCCATGCCAAGCATGGGCATTGCCTGGGTCCTAGATGACAGATCTCCCCATTACAGAGTGTAACCCACTGGTGGGTGAGTGGTACAAGCCCCCTTGGCGTGAGAACGGGAGTTGTTACAATGCCCGCCCACCCTCCTTCCACCCAGGGATCTTTAGCTCAAGCTGTAGCAGCTCCTACTTTTAGCTCCGGAGGTCCCCAGTTCAATGTCAGCCCAGAGAGTGGCTGTCACAAAAGCACCCGCCGCATGGGACTTCCCCCCCACTAGGGAATGGGGGCCTGATTCTGGGGGGTGCGGCTCCCACCGCCTTCAGTGAGAACGGCGTGTGCACAGCAACGCTCAGGACCAGGCACACAGAACGGAGCGAACCTCCCACCCCTAGCCGGGCCCTTCCAGCCACATCGCTGGCTACACACACACAGTAAAGCCGCGGTGCCCCTGCCCTGGGAAGAAACACAGAACTCCAGCTCCGGGCTCTCAGTCCAGACCCAAGGGGGGAAAAGACAATCAGTCACCCCAAGGGCTGGTCTGCTGCCCTAACTCCACACGAGATTTTAAACCGAAAACTGGTGCAACATTGTGTGTGGACACCCTGAAGTCGGTTTAAGCCTCACTCCGATGATTTCGCTCACCTAGGAAAATTGACAGGCGTTCAGCTAAACCGACAGAACCAGATTCAAGCCGATATCCACGCCGGCACATAGGGGCTTTCAGTGGTTTAACCACATCTGGGTTTGAAATGGATTTAAGTTAAGCCGGTGCCGCTTGCATGTGTAGACAAGTTCTAAGGCTGCTGAAGTGGGAAATGCTGGATGGCTAAGCCCTTGTCTGAGGACACTCACTCTGGGATGCTATTTGAATCGCTAGGGGAAATTGGACAGACACACAAATCCCTAAGGGAGATCAGACAGACAGAATATGCAAGCAGCTAAAGACAAGCTGGGTTTTGGAGACTCACCCGTTTTAAATCTTTCAGCCGGTTGTATTCCTCGGCGACGCCCTGAAAAAGAAAAACCGGGAGGAGAGGGCCATGTTATGTGCACAACAGCTAATTACTCCAGAGCCATCACTCGGCAGTGTACCTAACGAGGGAGCACAGGTGATGGTGCCAGGCGGGGGCTGACAAAGAAGCCCTTTCAGGCTACTGTATGGAAAGCCAGCCACGCTGCCGAAAGCAAGTCTTCCCAAGGCAGCCCGTCACTGCATGCTGGTGGAATCAGCATGGGCTGGGCAGGGGCTGGAGCTCGGGAAGGAGAAGAAGAGATGTCTTCCAGCTCGCACTGATTGGACAAAATTCTGAACAAAATAGATGAGCATCAGCTATCAAATGAGACTTACATCCCCCTTGGTGCTGGCCCCTCTGCAGAGGGGTGAAGTAGCAGGAAGGATGCCCTGTAGATAAGGCACTGGGCTGGGAATCAGGAGACCTGAGCTCAGTTCCTGCCTCTGCCACTGAATCTCTCTGGTTCTCAGTCCCCTGGTTGCAAAATGGGGCGACAACGCCCCCTTTGTCTGTTTAGCCTGTGAGCTCTTTGGAGTAGGGCCGGTCTCTTGGTGTCTGTGCAGCGCCAGGCACAACGGGGCCGTGAGCTCTGCTGAGCCCTAGAGGCGCTACCGTGATACAACGCCTCTAGACTCCATGTCAGTCGGTAAAGCACAGCCCCGGCCTGGCCCCGCGCTGACCTGGTACTGCGGGCTGTCCTCCGACAAGCCGTCCAGCTGCTTGCTGAGCTGGTTCAGCTGGTCGTTGATGTCGTCCATCTCGGCGCACAGCTTCTTGTAGTGCTTGAGGTCGGCGTCGAACTCCTGCTTGTATTCCTGGCGAATGCTGTCCGAGGTGATGGGGGGGTACACGCTGCCCAGCCGGAGGAGAGGGAGAGAGAGAGATTAGACTGGGGACTCAATGGGGGGTGCTCTGGGGCTGGTTTGCAGAGGGGCTGAGTCTCTCCGCCCCCAAATCATTGCAATCTCTTTCCATGCAGCATTGTTCTTGCACCTGCATCCCGGGAGCTGGCAGGTGGCTACTGGAATTACAGGAGGGCCGTGCCACCGGCCTGTCTGATGGGAGAGGAACACAGGTGTCCCCCAGATACTGCTGCCACGGCACATGGTGACATCAGTGCATGAGGTCATCGCCGTGACAATGACATCGCATCGGGATGCCAGCACGTCGCGTCAAAATGTCAGTGAAGCTGGCGTGACCAGATCCGCCTCCCGCCTCCCACAGAGTAGCCCTCCCCCACAGGCCAAATGGGGCAGCCTGGATCCCCATCCTGGTCCAGCTGCATGGCATAACATAAGACTAAAAGAATGGCCATATTGGGTCAGACCAAAGGTCCATCTAGCCCAGTATCCTGTCTACAGCGCCGGCTCCAGGGTTTTTGCTGCCCCAGGCAGCAAAAAAAAAAAAAAAAAAAGCCGCGATCGCGATCGCGATCTGCGGCGGCAATTCGGCGGGAGGTCCTTCGCTCCGAGCGGGAGTGAGGGACCCTCCGCCGAATTGCCGCCGAATAGCTGGACGTGCCGCCCCTCTCCCGAGTGGCTGCCCCAAGCACCTGCTTGGTCAGCTGGTGCCTGGAGCCGGCCCTGCCTGTCTACCAACAGTGACCAATGCCAGGTGCCCCAGAGGGAATGAACAGGACAGGGAATCATCAAGTGATACATCCTGTCGCCCATTCCCAGCTTCTGGCAAACGGAGGCTAGGGACCCCATCCCTGCCCAATAGCCACTGATGGACCTATCCTCCATGAATGTATCTAGTTCTTTTTTGAACCCTGTTATGGTCTTGGCCTTCACAACAGCCTCTGGCAAGGAGTTCCACAGGTTGGCTGTGCCTTGTGTGACAAAATACTTCCTTTTGTTTGTTTTAAACCTGCTGCCTATGAATTTCATTTGGTGACCCCTAGTTCTTGTGTTATGAGGAGTCGGTAACACTTCCTTATTTACTTTCTCCACATCAGTCATGATTTTATAGACCTCTATCATATCCCCCCTTAGTCATCTCTTTTCCAAGCTGAAAAGTCCCAGTCATTAATCTCTCCACATACGGAAGCCGTTCCATACCCCTAATCATTTTTGTTGCCCTTTTCTGAACCTTTTTCAAGTCCAATATATCTCTTTTGAGATGGGGCGCCCACATCTGCACGCAGTATTCAAGATGTGGGCCTACCATGGATTTATAGAGAGGCAATATGATATTTTGTGTCTTATTATCGATCCCTTTCCTAATGATTCCCAACACTCGGTTCGCTTTTTTGACTGCCGCTGCACATTGAGTGGATGTTTTCAGAGAACTATCCACGACGCCCAGATCTCTCTCTTGAGTGGAAACAGCTAATTTAGACCCCATCATTTTCTATGTATAGTTGGGATTGTGTTTTCCAATGTGCATTACTTTGCCCGGGGCATGCTCCCCACCCCCTGTGGCCCAGCCCCCCCCCCTGTGGCCAGCCCCCCCCCTGTGGCCCAGCCCCCCCCCCTGTGGCCAGCCCCCCCCCGTGGCCCAGCTCCCCCCCCTGTGGCCAGCCCCACCCCCTGTGGTCAGCCCCCCCCGTGGCCCAGCTCCCCCCCCGTGGCCAGCCCCACCCCCTGTGGCCCAGCCTGTGATGTTAACAGCAGCTATCTCTGGTGCTAGACACCCTGCCGGGGGATGGCCCCAGTAGCCGCGGCCAGGGGTCACTGATGGACGTGCCAGGGAGAGCGAGCCCCTCACCTGCCCCACTCGTCCTTGTCCCGCTCGTCGCTGGACTCCATGGCTGTGGTGTAGTCCGTCTCGTACTGGGACTCGTCCAGCTCGGGGTTACGCCTCCTTCTCCTCCCACGCCGGGCTGCGGGCTTGCTGGCGCTCTCCCTCCCCCTCTCCTCCAGCGTGCTGGTGCTGAAGGTCCTGGCGGGCTGCTCGCTGACCACACGGGCAGGAGAGCTGGAGGGGGGGGGCGGTATGTGGACACGGGGCTCAGCCTAGAGCCGGGATTCTCAGCCTGAGACCTCCCCAAACCGCTCATCCATCCAGGCGGGACCCAGAGGAACTAGAGCGCCCCAGCTCCTGCTGGCAGCGTGGCAAGGCGGCAGGTCTGAGTGAAACAGGGAACGGGGCTGCCTCCCCGCACGGGCACGGTTCTCGGTTTGGACACCCTTTTCTAACAGCAGCAGTGTAGTGGCGTGAGCTCAGGGCCCCGCCGGGCCGGCTGCTGCCCAGACACGCAGTGAGAGACAGTCCCTGCCCCAGAGCTCACAGCCTGATGTGCAAGACAGACACAGGAAGGACCGTTCTGCTCCGGTCTGCAGAGGTCTGGAAATGAGGCCCAGGGAGATGTAGAGCCTTGGCCAAGGTCCCACAGAGCTGTGCCCTGAACCCAACGAGTCCCAGCCCTGGGCTCTAACCACCAGACCCGCCTGGCACGTTACTTCATCAAACCAGCCGCTCCCGAGCACCGTGAGCCCAGCTGAGCTGGGGGAGGAATCCGCCGGAGAGCTGGATACAAAGGGACCCTGGGTTCCCAGCCCTTGGGACGGACTCACCTGCTGGGGTTGTAGGCCTCGGAGGCATAGTAGCCGTTCTCCTTGTGCGGGTAGCCGTAGGCGCTGGCCGGGGCGTTGACGGGGCTGATTGGCTTCTCGGAGTAGGCCAGCGTGGCCGTCTCATCGTGCATGCTGGCGCCCTCGGCAACATTCTTCACCTGAAAAGCAGCCAGAGGCGTTCGGCTCCCTCTGTGCCCGCGTGCGGCCCGGGGTGTGCAGGGGGCTGGGCGCGATGCTGGGGTCACGCGCTGCCCTTAGCTCCACCTTAGTGAGAGCCAGGGCCAGTCGTGACCTTGGTCTCAACTTCAGGCATGGGGCCGGCCTCGGGGCCGTCCGCAGGGTGCACCCGGCGGGCCCCAAACGGCAGCCCACTGGCAGAGCTCGGGGCGGAGGGGGGAGCTCAGGGCTGGGATAACAGGGGCTGTGGGGCGGGATTCAGGGGCACTGGTAGAGCTGGGGAGCGCAGGGCTGGGATAACGGGGGCTGGAGGTCGGGATTCGGGGGCACTGGCAGAGCTGGGGCGCTCAGGGCTGGGATAACAGGGCTGTGGGTCGGGGTTCAGGGGCACGGGCAGGGCTCGGGGCGGAGGGGGGAGCTCAGGGCTGGGATAACAGGGCTGTGGGTCGGGATTCAGGGGCACTGGTAGAGCTGGGGAGCTCAGGGCTGGGATAACGGGGGCTGGAGGTCGGGATTCAGGGGCACTGGCAGAGCTGGGGAGCTCAGGGCTGGGATAACAGAGCTGTGGGTCGGGATTCAGGGGCACTGGCAGAGCTCGGGGCTGGGATAACAGGGCTGTGGGTCGGGATTCAGGGGCACTGGCAGAGCTTGGGGCTGGGATAACAGGGGCTGTGGGTCAGGATTCAGGGGCACTGGCAGAGCTGGGGAGCTCAGGGCTGGGATAACAGGGCTGGAGGTCGGGATTCAGGGGCACTGGCAGAGCTCAGGGCAGAGGGGGGAGCTCAGGGCTGGGATAACAGGGGCTGTGGGTTGGGATTCAGGGGCACTGGCAGAGCTCGGGGCTGGGATAACAGGGGCTGGGGGTCGGGATTCAGGGGCACTGGCAGAGCTCGGGGCGGAGGGGGGAGCTCAGGGCTGGGATAATGGGGGCTGGAGGACAGGATTCAGGGGCACTGGCAGAGCTGGGGAGCGCAGGGCTGGGATAACAGGGCTGTGGGTCGGGATTCAGGGACACTGGCAGAGCTGGGGAGCTCAGGGCTGGGATAACAGGGCTGTGGGTCGGGATTCAGGGGCACTGGCAGAGCCGTGAGGGGGATGCTGGCCCAGCCAGTTCTATTCGTTCCTGTCACCGTCACATGCCAAACCAGGGGCGGCTAATGCAGCCCAACCCCCGTCTGGTCTGCAGGGCCCCGCGGTGCTGGGATCGGGATCGGGAGCACAGGTCCCGGCTGTCTGCCTCCCGGGTAAGCAGCCCCAACCCCCTTATCACAGTGCGACCGGCCCTTGGCAAACACCTCCCCTGCCATGTAACCAGCCTCCGCCCCACAGGCTGGGTGAGAGGCGGCTGGCACCACCGGGCCCCACGATCCCCCAACCTGCCAGCCCAGCAGCAGAGGCCAGGGGGATGGGTGGGGGTGGGTAAGTCCCAGGCCCAGAGGAATGGGGTTAAATTGTGTGGCCTACCCCCCATTCCAGGGCCTAGCTGACCTGGCATGCTATGCCCCCACCCGCAGGAGCCAGCCCCCACCACCTGCAGTGGAGAACAAAGCAGTGGGGCTGCTGGGTGACCCCCCCCCCCCCCCCCCCCCCCCCCGGGGGGCCCCCCCCCCCCCCCCCGGGCTGTTAGAGGTCTGGGAGCTGCGGGAGCGGAGCAAAGGAGGTACAAGGCTCCCCGGGAAGGGAGTGGCAGCGTTCAGTGCCAGGGAACAGGTGGTTTGGGTGGGAATTTCCCCTCCCGAACTCCCCTGGGCCAGCGGGCCACGGGGCCGGTTCCCTTTCGCAGGGGTGTTTGCTCACAGGGACTCAGCCACCTGCGGAGCAGCTAACCCTTCCCTCCCCAGACATCCCTGGGACTGACAAAGGGAGGATGTGCCGGTCTGGGCAGCGCTGCCCTGACCTGGGTCCCTACAGGAGATGCTTCCACTAGAACTCAGGAAATGCCTCCCAGGAGCGACCTGCACAGTAAATAAACCGAGCTGGGAGGAACGTGGAAACGCCCCGGGCTGGGAAACTGGTCACGTCCAGGGCGCTTTGCTTCTTTCAGGCTTTGCTCTTGTGCTGATGGCGGGCTACAGGGCCAGATTCTGCCCATCTGTCTTACGTACGTCTAGGACCCCCAGCGCTGTCAGATCTGAGCACCTCCCAATCGCTAACAATTGATTTATCCTCACCCTCACCCTCCGTGAGTTAGGGGAATGCAGTTACGCCCATTGTACAGATACCACCTACCGCTTACAGAGCACTTTTCATCGGCTGATCTCCAAGGCTTTACAGAGGCGGGCAGGACCACTATCCCCATTATGCAGATGGTGAAACTGAGGCACAGAGATGGGAAGTGACACACTACAGGTTACCCAGCAACCCGGTGGCAGGGCCAAGAAGAGCACCCAGCACTGCTGGGTCGCAGTCTGGCACTGCACCCACTAGGCAATGCTGTCTCCTCTCTAGATAGGAGCCTGCGGCCCAGAGAGATTAAGTGACTCACCCAAGGTCACACAGGAAGTCTGTGGCACAGCAGAGAATTGAATCCTCACCTACAGGCCCAGGCCAGTGCCCTAACCACTAGGAAATCCTTCCACTGTATTCACACAACCTTCCTCATGCTGGACACAATGGCTCACACAGTCAGTGGGTTCATTGGCCTCAATTGTGCAGTAGAACACTACTTAGCGGGAAGTTACAAAAACAAAGTATCAAAATCTGGCTCTAAACAGGGGAGCCATAGCTTTAGAAGTTGTGACCTCGATATAGCCTCCTGGCCCAGCCCCCCACCTCCACCAGGCATCTGCTAACGAGGGCATCCCAACAGAACAGATGTTTAAATAATCATTAAATAGCTAATGTATGACTGGGAATAACATTTACCGGGGGAGGGGGAGGAGATGGTAAAATAACGTTAGAATGAGTTCATCAGGGTCTCGAAAGAAAGAAAGAAAGAAAGCCCCACTTGTATCATGTGGAGAAGATGATGTAGAGAGATTGATACAGTGTTGCCAACTCTCTCAACACCTCATGTTTCTCCAAAAGCTCCAGCTCCTGGAATCAGGGGATTAGGAGAGAATCTCTTTTTTTTAAAGTCATTTTCTAAACTTTATGCTTTTGGAGGAAAGGTTGAGCCCACACCCCGCGTGCCCCCCAGCGGCTCACTAACCAGAAGGCAAACCAAAAGCAGCCAAAATTATTATTTAAAAAAAAACTCATAGTTTTTAAGCTAATTGTGTGATTTTTCTGGGAGGCCAGATTGAGCTGGTGATCAGAGAGATCAATAGATATGAGAGAGACAAGAGGGGTGAGGCGATATCTTTTATGGGACCATCTCCTGCTGGCGGAAGAGACAAGCTTTCGAGAGCTCTTCTTCAGGGCAGGAAAAGGTACCTAGATTGTCACCGCGAACTACAAGGGGGGACCCCAAGGGATTGGCACACGTAGATAGACCGATCAAATGCAATAGGTTTCACAAACGGCATGCCTGATTCTCCCCACTCCTTGGCTAGTTGCCCCTCTGCTCCAGTCAGACCTTTTCCAAATGCCTCAGGTTTGCCCCTGCTTGCAATTAATTCCCTGGATAGCTGATGCACTCGTTAACCCCTTCCTTCCTCTCCTCGCCTCCACCCAGCCACCCGTGGGAGCTGCCTTTGGTCCATGCTGCCATGCAGGCCGCTCCCTCCCCTGCCCACCGGAGCATGAACATCTGCCTCTGTGCTATGTAACCTTGCAGCTGCAGGGCCCCGGCCCCCTAACGTTCCCTGCAGCTTTCCTTCGGGCATCCTCGTCCCCGACCTCAGGCCAAAGGCATTTCCTAGCGCCCGGCCCACAGTGCTGGGTTGGTGATGCAGGAGAGGTGCGGGCAATGAGGGAATGTGGCCACATCTGCTCCTGGAGGTTAAGGAAATGGGGAGGGGCGGGGGGGGGTGGTATTTGTTTAGACTGAATCCTAGAAGGCCAGATGTTTTTCCCCTTCACCCTTCCTTCCTTCCTGGCCCTTTGCAGCTTGTTAGCTGGAGCCTCTTGCCGGGGGCAGAAATTGTCGCTTGTCTGGGATCTGATGAATCTTTGGAGGAAAGAGCTTCGTTCCCTGGCTAAGGCAGTTCCTCTCCCACCTTCCTTCCCACAGGAGCAAAGATGCAGAGAAACCTGGGAGCTGATCCGGGGGGGGGAGGGGAGAAATCTCAGGGGGGCCTGGGAGCTGAGCCTGGGGGGAAATCTCGGGGGGGGGCTGGGAGCTGATCCTGGGGGGGGGGACCCCAGGGGGACCTGGGAGCTGATCCTGGGGGGGAATCTCAGAGGGGACCTGGGAGCTGAGCCTGGGGGGGGGGAACCCCAGGGGGACCTGGGAGCTGAGCCTGGGTGGGGAGGGGGTGGGGGAATCCCAGCTCCCACCTGCAGAGCCCAGTCTGGGAAGAACTTGTCTCGTTCACTTCCACACATTGTTGGGCCCTTGACCCCTGCCCGGACTCAACGCTGCCAGCCCTGCTTGTGCCGTTAGACACGTCCTGCCAGAGCTGTGACTACAGCCCAGGAGTCCTGGCTCCCCCCTCCCCCATCCAGCTCTAACCCCTAGGCCGCGCTGCCTGTCGTGCTCTCTCCTTGCCCTTGTGAGAAGCGCTGATTTGGCTGCTCGCTCTCCTTTCGAAGGTCGCCCGTTTATCGCAGCCCAGCCCTTAAACACGGTACACGTCCCTGAGGACATGCCTGGGCAGCGCTCAGACCCTAGCTACGAGGGCAGGACAAGACCCCAAACAGAACAAAGGAGGCTCCTGCTACAGACGAGTCTTTTCCTCCAGCGACTGCCCGGACTGTGTTAATTTCCCCACGGCTGGGTTTGTTGGTGCTGTTCAGTTCCCTGATGCGGAGACGGCTGCTTTTCTGCGTCACGCCATACAGCGGAGGGGATGCCAACTGCCATATGCCCTGGCCCAGCAGCGCCCTGGAGGGCTTGTCACTCTGCATTAGGCTTTTAGGCATCAGACGCTCACGCTGAGAGGCAGGGACGCACTGGGGAGGCGGAGGGGAGAGGGATGATTGCTCTGATGGCCCTCGGGTGATTTCACCCTGGGCAGAAGCCCAGCACAACACCACGGTACAACTACACCCATGTCTGGGAATCCCAGAATCCTTTGCTTCCTTGGCATGGGTGTAAGTGGGATGCAAGTGGTGCCAAGACTGCCCGCCAGCCCCTTGCCCAGAGAGGTGAATTTCCCAGCCTTAAGCGGGGCCCAGCACTTACGCTGGTGTGAAATTTCACCCGAACAAGCAACCCCGCTCCCCCACCCCATCCCCAAGTGCCTGTGACCCCACTCGCCCCACACCACTGCCAACCAGATGTGACCTGGCGCCAAGCGATGGACCAGAACATGTTTGAGATGTGCCAGGCGAAACCCTGCGTGGCAAGAGCTGCCCAGTTAATCATTGACGAGGGTGAAACTCAATCATATCATAAGCAAACATTTTTCGAGCACTCAGTGGACAAAGGGGAAGAGAACAGAAACCCTTCATGCTGCTGGCTCCAGGCTCGCGGCCTATCTGATCCGATCCCGTTTTATTTATCTTTGGGTACATTCGAGATAGCTTGGACCAGCCCTACTCTCAACACCCTGTTACTCATATCTGAGCAACAAGGAGACCCAAAAGCAAATGGAAAAAACAAGGCATTTAAAACAGATGCAAGGAAATACTCTCCCCCTCCACTAATATATGAAATTAACCCGTGGAACTCATTGCTACATGATATTATTATTATTATTTATTTAAATTGTGGCAGTAAGTCGGAGCCCCAGCCACGGACCAAGATCCCATTGTGCTAGGCGCTGTACAAACACTGAACAAAACCAACAATACCTAGGTCTTATATAGCACATTTCATAACATGCAGCAGGGCGCTCACACCACTCCGCCACATTCCCTGCCAGGCCACTGCACTTGCCCTAGTCCATCTTTTGCTCCAGAACCTAACCTGACCCTGACTTTTATGGTTGCCTAGATCGCCTTAAAAAGTGAAGCAGACGAATCCAGCCACATCTGCCCACAGCCTGAAAGAGCAGATCAGAGAGATTTCTGAGCTTGCCCCATTGATCACAATGGGGTGTTAACTCTGAAGCCTACAGACGGTGAAGCCTACACGTCAACATTGTTAACCATTTATAGATTCATACGTCCTAAGGCCAGAAGGGAATTATTGCTATCATCTAGTCTGACCTCCTATATAACACTTGCCAAAGAGCTTCCAAAAGTAACTCCTACAGCACGTCTCGAAGGCTACGTCCACACTACCCGCCCGGATCGGCGGGTAGCCATTGATATATCGGGGATCGATATATCGCGTCTCGTCTGGACGCGATATATCGATCCCCGAACGCGCTCCCTTCGACTCCGGAACTCCAGTAGGGCGAGTGGAGGTAGCGGAGTCGACGTGGGAGCCGCGGCCGTCGATCCCGCGCCGCGAGGACGCGAGGTAAGTCGCGGTACTTCGAAGTAAGATACTTCGACTTCAGCTACGCTATTCTTGTAGCTGAAGTCGCGTATCTTACTTCGACATCCCCCCCTAGTGTGGACCAGGCCTTAGAACAAATCTTAATCTTGATTTTAAAATTGTCAGTGATGGAGAATCCTCCACGACCCTTAGTAAATTGTTCCAACAGTTAATTACCCTCACCATTAAAATATTACACCTTATTTCCAATCTGAATTTGTCTAGCTTCAATGTCCAGCCATTGGATCATGTTCGCCCTGTCTCTGCTAGATTGAAGAGCCAGTTATTAAAGATTTGTTCCCCATGTAGATTCTTTATAGACTGAATTCAAATCACTCCTGACCCTTCTCTTTGTTGAGCTAAATAAATGGAGCTCTTTGAGTCTCTCGCTGTAAGGCAGGTTTTCTAAGCCTTTAATCATTCTCGTGGCTCTTCTCTGACCCCTCTCCAATTTACCAACATCAACATTTCTCTGCTGCTAAAAGGAAGATGAGGACGGATCATGCTGCTAAGATCTGCACAACCTACGGTGAATGACAGCTCACTTTGAGGGCTCTCAGTTTTGGTGCCATGAGTGGACGGGGCTTAGGAGAGTCCCTCCCCTTGTTTGTTTCCCAGTCTGGCTCCTGGGGGTACCTCTGGCACCTAGACACCACGGTGATGGGCTGATTAGTAATACCCTGATTTAGCCAGAGCAGGTTGGAGCATCAAAGTCCCTATCACTCATCTGCTCCACCTGCAGCCTGCGCCATCCTAGACTCACCCACTCCTCCACGTTGGGGCCTTCCTGGAAGGCGAGTGGCTTGTCCCAGTAGATATTGGGCTTCCCAAACTTCCAGATCTTGTGGCGCGTCTTGTGAGCAAAGAAGCAAATCACGCAGAGAAGAATGACAATGAAGAACCCACAGACAATGGCGATGGCCTAGAAGAGAGGGGGAAAAAACACGTTGGTCAGGGAGTCAGGGAAATTACCCTTATGCCATCCATCAGCTTGGTTCAAGCCCAGCACCCTTTGCACAGCAGCACTGACCGCTACTGCTCAAGCTAAAGGAAGAACTCCATCAGCTGGTAGCATCAGTAGGTTGTTGTCCTCTATGTGGATTAGCCACTCACGGGAGAGGAGACAACCCCCCCGCCCGCCAGCACAGTTGGAGAAGTCATTCCAGTCCATGTGAAGGTGCCAAAGGGGGAAGGAAATGAAATGAAAGGGAAAATAATTGTTACATCAAACAAAAGCGTCCGCCCAAGGAGGGGAGAGTGAGACGGATGAGGAATTTCCTGGAATTGGGATGTAGGGGGAGGAAGAGATGAAAAGGCAGCTTCTCGGGTTTGTGAGGGCTTTTGGAACTGGCTCCTTCACCAGAGCTGCCAAACGACAGAGGACAAACCCGGCAGCATTCAAAGGGGGAACGGTAGGATATTGGCTGTGCTGGCAACAAATAGAATCAGCTTTCCCAGCTCTCCCTGGCACAAAGCAGAATCACGTGGGAGGCTGCTGCTGCTTTGCTCATTGCTATGATCTTCCCCTGGGTGGAAGTTAGCAAAACAATCGAGCCTGCAAAGTGTTCTGGGGTTTGATTCTCCGGGACTGGGCCCAGCTCAAGAACCAAAAATAAACGAGGCGATGCCAAAGCACTTTGCAAGCTACAGGGATCCAATCCCCTCATGTTTTACAGACTGGGAGATTGAGGCACATGGTGAGAGAGAAAATGACTTTCTCAAGGCCCCACAGAGCCAGGAAAAGAGCCCAGGAGTCCTGACTCCCCGCTGCATGCTGAAACAACCAACAATCTTCTAAAGACACATGGCCGACAGCAGCAGAAACAGGGGCTGCTTATTCTCTGTATGATTTTTGCTCAAGGAGAAGGGGTTCAAATCCTCGCATTTTGGTGTGCGTGAGAGAGGGAGATTCCCCAGAATTTCCCATAGGGCCCTGGTAAGAACGTTGAAGTAGATAGAAATTAGACATGGGGGGAATGATAGATTAGGTCACATCTGGTCCATGCATCAGGCAGGTGCAGCACAGCTCCTTGCTTGTTTTTGGTAGGCAATATATAGCAAAGTACATAGCTCTACATGACTCTGGATTTCAGGTGGCTGGAATGCAGCAGGCTGGGCTAATCTTATCCTGGAGCCGGGGTGGTATCGGCAGCCCCACCCAGCTCACTGCTTAAATCGCTGCAATTGTTTCTGTCCAGACCGAAACTGGCTTCACAGAGACCTTGTTTGTTAATATTCTGCTGCCTTCTATCCGACAGACAGCCTAGAGCTCTGACTCCGGAGCCAGAGCCAGCAAGCAGATCCTTGTTAGCTGCACAGTATCGATAAGAGAACAGGAGTCCTTGTGGCACCTTAGAGACTAACAAATTTATTCGAGCATAAGCTTTCGTGGGCTACAGCCCACTTCGTCGGATGCATGGAATGGAACATATAGTAAGAAGATATTTATACATACAGAGAACATGAAAAGGTGGAAGTAGCCATACCAACTGTAAGAGGCGAATTAATTAAGATGAGCTATTATCAGCAGGAGAAAAAAAAACGTTTGTAGTGATAATCAAGATGGCCCATTCCAGATAATTGACAAGAAGGTGTGAGGATACTTAACATAGGGAAATAGATTCAATTTGTGTAATGACCCAGCCACTCCCAGTCTCTATTCAAGCCCAAGTTAATGGTATCTAGTTTGCAAATTAATTCTAGTTCAGCGGGGAAACCGACCAAGCCCAGCAGAGTAACTGAGCAGCGAATGAAGGTGATTTTTATAAAGCTGTTTTGCGCCGTGTTACATCCTGGGGGCTAGACGTGGACAAAGCACGTGGCTGGCGGGCTTGTGGTTAAAGCACTGGGCTGGGACTCAGGAGACCTCAGTTTATTTCTGAGCTTAGAAGAAGGAAGGCCCAGTGATCAGGGCACTAGCCTAGGACTTGGAAGACCTGGATTCAGCTCCCAGTTCTGCCACAGGGCCCCTGTGTGACCCGTGGCCAAGTCATTTAGCTGCTCTGTGCCTCAGTTTCCCCTCCATTCAATGGTGATGACAGCCAGGCTTTGCCTCCCAGGAGTGCTCAGAGGTGCTCAGAGACGACAGTAATGCGGGCGATACACGTATTTATGATAAATAGCTGGGCTACAGACTCCCTCTGTTCATCTGTCTGTTTCCCCCTTTGTAAAATGGGGTGAATGAGCCTTCCTTGGTTTATTCAGACTGTGAGCTCTTTGGGGTGGGGCCTGTCTCTCACTGTGCGTCTGTGCAGCGCCTGGCACAAAGGGTCCCTGACCTCAGCTGGGATGACTAGGTGCTAGTGGGCTACAGCTCACCCCGACACAGGTCTAAGGGCAGCCTGCAGTGGACTCATCTGTCCTGGCAAACGAAGACTGCTAGATGCTGCTATCGGCAAGCCCCGTGTAGCTCGGCAGAAATGTCGCTGCAGCCAATGGGGATCCAACCAGCACAAAGACACTACAGCCAAGCTTTTCCATCGGCTTTCTCCCAGGACTAGAGACCGTGACCACCCGACCCACTGGGATCAAGGGAAAATGACTAAGGCCAAACCCAACGTTCAGCGACTGTCAGTGGCACTCGGTTCGTAGCTGTAGAGTTTTAAACTGCACGAATCGTTGCACCAGGACGGCTCAAGGAGGGGAGAGGGGTGCAGAGCTCTGAGCTGATCAGAACAGAGAGTTTGGAGAATCCCAGAAAATGGGGAGAGATGGAAAAGAGCCAGGAGATTGTCTAGTCCAGGAAAAGCAGCAAAGAATCCTGTGGCACCTTATAGACTAACAGACGTTTTGCAGCATGAGCTTTCGTGGGTGAATACCCACTTCTTCGGATGCAAGACTCTAGTCCAGGGTTTACCAAACTTTCCCATAGTGGGGACCACAGCTTAATAGAGGGATTGTCTTGTGGGCCACCTTGGCCTCCCCTCTCTTTCATGATCCTATAACACCCCTGTCAACTAAAGCGATTGGCTGAATGGAAAAATAACCACATGCTCTTCCTGCAGCTCCCGCTCCCACCAGCTCGGACTCTCCTTCAGCTGCAAAACCCAGGATGAATGAGTCAGCACCATGTGAACAGCCAGCTTCCCCCTGGGCCAGGGGCTGGTTTGCAGACCTCTGGGCTAGCCCATCCACCCGCCAAAGCAGGATTTTTCGAATACTTTGTCCAAGCTGGATTTAGAAGGCCCAACTAGTTGGGTCTCCACCATTCCCTTGTGAGATTGCTCCACAGCTTCGCCCACCAGGAAGCATCTCCTGGTATTGAGCCTTGAATTTCCCTGTCCTCAGCTCCGTCCTCCTAGCCCTGGTTACACCCTGTGTAGATTCAAGGGCAGCTGATGCTAGTCACCAGGAATTGCCCTTCGCTGAGGCAAGCTGGAGATGTGCCAATGGCTAGTGGAACAGGGAAAGCAGCAGTTACAGCTGATGGCTATGGAGGTACTGGGGAGAAAACGAGTGTTAATGGGAAAAAATAGACAGACTGGCTGGGAAATGCCAACATTTCCGAGCAAAATTTCAAATTTTAACAAAAAACCAAAAGGGGGGTTTGTTTGTCTGTGAAATCGAGCGAACGAGATGGTAGGAAATTTTCAACAACCTTTGTTGATCATTTCACATTTTAAACAAACAAATGAGGACTCGATTGGCATTAACATCATCCCATT